>VOMN01104722.1:0-61846 GCA_014899125.1 Orchestia grillus | reverse complement strand
TGTTCCCCCCGTCCCCATCTTGTCCTCGCCCAACTCTATCCCATTCCCCTACTCCCACTCTGCCTCTCCCCCAATCGCCTATTCCCCCCTGCGAGGGGCTCTTAGTGGTTGTTGTCTGCACTCTTTGTGATATGTTGCTATGCTGCGTCAACTGCGTAGTGTTGCAACTGTGAAGTGTTGCAACTGTGAAGTGTTGCAACTGTGTAGTGTTGCAACTGTGTAGTGTTGCGTCAACCGTGTTGCTGTGTTGCATCCACTGTGCAGTGTTGCATTAACTGTGTAGTGTTGCGTCAACCGTGTTGCTGTGTTGCATCCACTGTGTTGTGTTGCATCAACGAGAAGTGTCGCGTCAACTCTGTTGCTGTGTTGCGCGGTTATATTGCATGCTATGTACATCAACAGCCACACCTTGCTACATCAACGGTGTGATATTGCTACATCAACGGCGGCGTCTTACTACATCAATAGAGTAGTTTTGCTACATCAACGGCGTCGTTTTGCTAAGTAATTAGATAATAACAAGTATTGTATATAAAATATCAATTGTTGTTTTGAAAAGTATACCTTTCAGACCATTTGTCCGAGAAGTTTTCGACTGTCACTCGCCCTGGGAGCCTCAGGGCGACATTCGTTTTGGAAAACTTTGATGCTTAAATTCTAAGTGTATTTTACTGGGTAAATTCTCCTATCTTTTTCACAGTCGTGGAATTTACGTAGATGTTGGCACGATAATAACTAATCGATAGCTTACGAAACATTGGTGCTGTGAATGCAAAGGAATAAATAGACAATGCATTCTTATGAGTAGTCTGTTTTACCTCGATTTGTTCCGTCTTTTCTTTGAGTCATAACTTCTTACTTTGCACCAGGCTTTTGTACATGACTGTGCATGCAAATTTCATGGCTGAGTAAATTAGTGTCAGTCGCAAAACTCTACGGTTATCGCAACGAATGTTTCACTAAAATATTTTCAAAATTTAATGTTGAGAATACACAGGGACAGACAAAAAATTATGATAAAACTCTAAATTTATTTGAACTATCAACGTAACTAAATGAAATTAACAAAAAACTTAAGTCACGTGATGGTGTTTCATGATTCTCTTTTTTACGTGATTCAGGTTTTGAGTTGCAGCCAGTGTTTTAGCGTGACCATAAGACAGTTAAAGGCTTGCAACACTTGACCTCTTGAGATCACTTCTTCCATCAGTGAAATGAATCACTTCACTCCGTAGCGTGCCTAACTCATCAAATGAATCATTTCACTCCGTAGCGTGCCTTACTCATCAAATGAATCACTTCACTCCGTAGCGTGCCTAACTCATCTTCGACTTGATGTTGATATTTCTTCTTACTTCTGAATGGCAGCATTTCATAACTTTAGCTTTAGCTGAGTTCAAAATCTATTCTTTGTCACGCACTTGGAACACCAGGAACGTCGTCGCAACGCGTGCTTGCCCGCCCAAGTCAGGGTCTAACGATTATATTCCAGTCGCGCCTTAACTTACGGTTTATCGTAAGTCAAAGCACATTTCAGCCAATTATCGGATACTTCATTATCAGTACGACAACCATCTTAGATTACACTTTTTGTATAAATTACACTGATTTCACAGCACGGTCGTGTATCATGAAGCAATTTTCCAAACCCTCTACGCAAACTCCTCGCACTGAAGGGCTATATGGGGTATTACTTTTCAGCCATAAGTAAGCTTCAACGTTCCAGCATGATCATGCTGAATCCAAACAGGCTAATCATGCTTTTGATGACACATGGGGAATGCCTTTGTTTATAAACGAGGTCACAGGGGCTTGTCAGTTGCCTGTAAAAATTTGTGCTACGACCCTTTGAGCCCTCCCTGGGCACCTCAGTCTCAGCTCAGTTTTACTAGGCACCTTCGAGCCTACCGAATTGTGAACAAATTTGGATAGCGAGGGTTATATGCCCGGGTCTCAAATGGTTGAGGTTAGAATTGGATGTTTCCTGCTGTGCTATTTTCGGAGCGCAGTCGTGTGCTGCTAAAATATCGGCGGTGCTAAGACTTGAACAAAACATTGCTGCAGTTGTTCTATAAATGGAAACGTGGCCGCTGCTCGAGCGCCTGCTGCATGCAAAATATCTCCTAACGTGTTTGCCAGTGACCATTAAATGCCAAAAAAAACTTAAAACATGGCGTATTTCTTTCTTCCACGTTCTTGTGAAGTTAACTCTTTAATGAATGTATCACTCACATACTGTAAAATAGGGAGGTCCTTCAGCTCCCACTCTTCCAAGATCCATTTTTATTACCTACATAAAATTCAAAATTATATTCAGAAAGTCTGAGCTGTAAGTCTCAGAGTTCCTCAATTGCCATACTGAATCCTAACAGATGCGTCTTGTAAAGGCTCATTGGCGGTATCGACATAACCACAGTCATCTTCTTCCAGACCCAGACCATTTTTTATTTTAATCCATAAATGTGTCAGTCTCAAATTTTGACTCATTTATGATAACCTTGGTAGTTCTTTTTATTCTACAATCGTAAAACTTAGACTCTACTCACTACCTGCACTTCATGAAGAATCGTTCAGCCGCCCAAGGAGCAGCCCCCGCCTGATGGTCGCTCTGGGGTGTAAGTGCTCTTCGAACATCGATTCTAATATTTCTTAAGACTCTACTCGATAGAAAATTTTCCTCCATCCTCACAGGGCCTACTAATTAATGGCTACTGGGAGATGCAAAAGAAACAAAAGTTGAACGTATATTAAATTTTACAAGCATAAGTAGAAAATTGCTTCATAATCTGAATATTTCAGAAATTCCTCGCTTCCCTGAACGGCTATACATCACACCCTGTGGCTACTAGCACCTCTGAAGAGAAACCCAGAACTTTACCCTTACCGGTGCTAAGGGTATTGTACATACATGCTCAATATACGTACATATGTATGTATATGCATGCCAAATTTGGAGATGCTGCGCTGTGCATCGATATTGATACCAAGACTCTGGAATGGAAGATACTTACTTGAAAGAAATCTCAGGATCGTCCGCACTCCAACTTCCCAACCGTGTGCAGTTCAGTATGCGTGTGACCTTCCGGCTCTTCATTTTCCGTCTTATACTCCGTGCTTGCTCTCCAGGTAAGGCTGAATTATGCATTCCACCTCGGCCGTCCGGATTTGACGGTCAAATGTTATACATACAAGCCGCAGTTATTTTCCTCTTGGCCTTTCCGCTGCGCCACAATTTTGTATTTCAAGTAATCCATGTGGTGTCGGCCACTGGCGGCTGTTTCTGGCCGTCGTGCGAAAAACTATTTGTTCAGTTTGATTGCCTTTTTCCAGCGCTTAATGTTGCAATATCCAAGTATGGCTAAGGTATGTTTTCTGTTACGTTTCATATAACTGGGTTGGCATCATTGTCAATATGAGGGTTATGCAAGGCTCAGAGTAATACAAGTTGCCCTAGGGTGGGGATAGACAGCAACAGCTCGGAAAATGCAGGAAAATACACGCTAATTTTAGAACCGATGTACGAAATCTAAAAAGAAGATTCCTGGTATCTTAATACCCACTGTTAACTAGCACATCATGCAGCGACTCAAGAGGACAAAAATCCTCTGTGTTGGGGAAGCACCTTGTTATCTTGTTCATATTCGTAATTATTGGCAAGAACAGAGGGAGCAGCGCGTGGGCAGCCTTGATTTGAAGGCAGGTCGTGATCGCGCCCCCTGACGCCTGCCGCTGCGGCCCCTGGAGCTGCCTGCGTGTGGGGCATACACGAGCGTGCCCTCTCCTCCCCTCTCTCCCTCTCTCGTCCTCTCCCTCTCTCCTTCTACTTCTCGTTCTCTCTCCAAGTTTCATTTCCCGCTGTACCTCCTCTCTCTTGCTATCTGTCTTTCCTTCCTTCTCTCTTACTCACTGACCCCTCTTCTTCTAAATCTTTCTTGAAAATTTATTTTTTTACGTTTCTCTCTCTCTCTCTCCTTCTCTCCCGCCCTCTCTCTCTCTCCCTCTCTATTAAGTTCACATCGCCCAACGGAGACGCACCTGCGCGCATCAGGAACAGCCTCTCAGCTGCATGTAACGACACCGACGCAAGCTCGCAGCCCTCAGAACGTTCTTCACTAAAAGCCGACATGGAAATTAAGGCACTTTCTTGTGCCAGGTGTCGAAAAATCAGCTGGAAACACTTCGTTGTCAAGAGATTGCTGAATTCGATGTCAATATGATTTTAAAATATTTTTATAAATGCATGGGCAGGGGCAGCTGTACTTATATTAGAGTAGTTGTATAGACAAGAGCATCCGTTACCATAGTTGGAAACATTTACTGATGTATTGATGTTTTTTTTTTTATTGGTTTAGGTACTCTCATCGAGAATATCAGTCGCTTCAGAGCACAAAGTGTAGCAGTCAAAACCTGTATTGAAACACGACAGTTGCGGGACTTATGTATGGGAGTTTTTATATATATTGAAACATTATAACGTGCGAATTTAACAGAATTTATACTCTCTGCACATAATAATGATTTGCACCTAAAAAATGCGGAAATACGAATTTCATAGGAAAATAGCAATAGTATTCGCGTAATAGCTAGAAAAAGGGAATTGCTTAGTTTTTGTGATAGTATTTTTTCATCGACATCGAAAGATAAATATGGTAACAGAATCTTTCAGATCCACAGCACGCACCAATGCAACACGTACCAATGCAACACTCACCAATACAACACTCACCAATACAACACTTGCCAATGCAACACGCACCAATGCAACACGCACCAATACAACACTCACCAATACAGCACTCACCAATACAACACACCAATACAACACTCACCAATGCAACACTCGCCAATGCAACACAGTTCGAGTCGCTTCCATCCCATGATGCCGCAGCGGCCGCTGCTCTGAGACGTCGTCTGACATCTCACAATTGCGGCGCAGCGGTCGCACATCACTTGCACGGGGGCGCGTTGAAATGATCTAACGAATCTTTTGGTGGAATAAATGCGAAATGAAATGAACAAAAGTTTTTTATCTTTACGTACGTACATAGTAAAACTTTGTTTATTTTCCTCTAGGTTTCGCTTCATTGAAGATTTATCAAGAACTACGAATCTGTGATTGCCACACCTGCAACTGTTAGAGCAGTTTGCCGTGCCCAGAATTTTGTGAATAGAGAGTTGAGCTTTCAGGTTTTGCGACAGCATATTTAGTCTGTCTTGCACAGCGATGTGGTGTAGATAGATTGCAGTTACAACAGTTCATGTAGACAGGAACGCTGCAGTGTGCAGATATAGGAGCCTGCATGCGTCTACAGCTGCGTTGCGTATACAGCTGTACGTTGCAGCTGTATACGCAGCTGCACTCTAACCATGAAGTAGCTACATAGCTGCAGCAGTTATGGTAGTACTCTGTCAAGTTTAGAGGTGAGCACTAGGGAGTGAGACAATCGAGACGTGCATTGTAAACGCTTTCTAAAGATTATTCACTGCGTACGGTTGCATTACCGAGCGCTGCTGTGCAGCACATAGAGGAACACAGCCAACTGTGCCTTTGTAAGACGCAGGGAATTTCTTGTCAAACAAATTTTGTACGAAAGTCGCTACGATACTTACGAGTTCCTATTTGCCCAGCTGCGAGACAACTTACTGCCATTGTATGTATTGTATGTCATGTGGCTCCCTGGTTTTGATTGGCATGCCAAGTGTTCACAGTCGGAAAAGTAACTCCTTAGTAATTAATTAGCTTGAACTTTTTAACATATATCAACAGTTTGTGAATCGGAAAAATTTAGTGAACAGTAAAACAACTGGGAATGATGGTGATCAGAAAAGACGATTCATCAATTCGATGAAATTAAATTGCTTCCTAATTATTATGAGTCGGAATTCACAACGCAGTGGGTACAGGCAATCGCTCATGATGCACAGAAGAGTCGACACATGCTGTGAGGAGTGAGCGATGAGGGTACAGACGATACAGTCGAGACCATGCTGTAAGAAATGAGTGATAAGGTTTACAGATGTGCACAGTCGAAACCATGCTGTAGAAAATGAGCGATAAGGTTTACAGATGTGTACAGCCGAGACCATGCTGTAAGAAATGAGCGATAAGGTTTACAGATGTGTACAGCCGAGACCATGCTGTAAGAAATGAGCAATAAGGTTTACATATGTGTACAGTCGAGACCATGGTGTAGAAAATGAGTGATAAGGTCTACAGATGTATACAGTCGAGATCATGCTGTAGAAAATGAGTGATAAGGTCTACAAATATATACAGTCGAGACCAAGCTGTAGAAAACGAGCGATTAGGTCTACAGATGTATACAGTCGAGACATGCTGTAGAAAATGAAAGATAAGGCCTACAGACGTAAATAGTCACGACATGCTGTATAAAATAAGAATGTGAGTGATAAGGCCCATAGATGTATACGTCGAGGCATGCTATAAAAAATGAGTGATAAGATCTACATACGTTTACAGTCGAGCATGCTGCAGAAAATGATCAATAAAGATTACAAATAGCAGTTTTCTATAAATTCACTAATTAATATGGAGACTTACGTCACAGTCGCACGAAATCGCAGTGCCGAGCTACGGCCGGTGACTTGAGTACAGCACAGAGCTGGTTCGAGTAACTGGCGATTCTAATTTACTAAAAAAACAAAAACTACCATCGCTAAAGTAGCTAGGATGTTCAAACCTACTTTATTCGGAAGAAGAACTTATTCATGATACGATATTTCCAAATATCTTATTTACTCATGAATTAGAAAGCCAATTTCAGATCCGGCTTTATACCCTTGGTTTTTTCATCATGTTTTGCGAAAGCGAAGAAGAAAAAATAAAATTACGCAAGTGTACCCAGGGACAATCTCAATAACAGAAGTGCAACCGAATCCATTTCAGAAAAATGACGAGTCTCTCTAAAATCTCAGCTGAATCTCTACTTTGGAATTTGCGGACATGTGATGCTAATGATGAGCTCCGATCTGAAAGATTTATACCGACAAAAAAAAGCCTTAATTCAAAACAACAGCAGCCGTCATTCAAAGAGCATTGTAACCTAGGGTTATTAAACCAAAAACATTTTACATTCGAATAAAACAATTTTCAATATTATTGCAATCTAAATTATTATTTAATAAGCGAATTAAAGTGTTCAGTTATTTATGGACCATGCTGTGCTTTTACAGTGTTATACTGCGTAAATAGAATGAAAAAACACCACAGTGTATTTAGATTTGAAAACCTAAGTTGAAACTTCTGTGTTGTAAGGACTAAATTACGTTTTTACTCTCCAAAATTCTTGAGAATATTAGTCCAAATTAAATTAGAGTACTTTTCTACGGAGAAAATGATAGGATCCACTGATAAGCTAACTGGACATTAAGTTTTAAAGAAATGTTCATCCATAAATTACAGCCATTTGAGCTTAAGTTTCAAAGGGAGTAAACAATTAAATGAAAAACTGTTTATCTCCAAACTGATGAGTGTTGAATGATGTGACGCAAACGTCTAAACTAGAAGTCGAGGCTGCAAAAATGCAGGGCGTTTTCCTGTTATGTAAGGTATTTATAGGACGAAATTTTGTTTTACATGTATGATTTCTAGAGAAAATCTTATTGCAGAAATTTTCTTGCGATTTTCGCATTATTATGTTTTAAGTTGAGGATTCAAGTGGAACGTGGTTTACTAGATATTTTCGTATATGTACTAATTTAACGTTCACTTTAATTATGTAAAGAAACAGAAACATAAGATTAACATTTTATTCGGTATTTTACCGACGGAATTATATCTTTCTGTACTCAATTGCTGATTGCGACGAGGTGTGATTGAAAAATAACCCAAGTAAAACATTTAACGCTGGCTGTATGAGCGAACATGCTTCCTCCTTTCTTCAATACCCTAGTGATACGTCTGTCATCTGCTGATATCAATTGTGCTATCTCAGATCATTTATTTGATCGATAAGCACTTTCAACTACTTCTCACGGGATTTCGAAGCTGGAGTATTGAGTATTATATTCAATATCAATATGATGGAGAGTAAATTGTACAAAACCTGCTTTTATGAGAACACGAAATTTGTTTACATGTTTTATGTAATAAGAGATATTTGCATAATAAAGCAGATCGCACTTTATGTTCTACGGTAAAAAAAATCCGCGAACTACATGCATAGTACTTCGTGAGCTAGAGGTATGAAATGTACCTGCACTCGTGAAACACTACGTACACTGCATGTACGTCAGTACACCATGACGTGCTGTATGTGCATCAGTGTATGATGAGAACATAGTGGGACCAAGATGTGGGCTCACAATGCGTGAGGAGGTTATCTTGTGCCGATACAGAGCCTCAGACGCGAGTTTTGAGGTGGATCAATGCTAAACAACTCGGGGCCTGGTACAAGATCTACAACATGCCATCAATTGTCAGTGAACGCTCAGCCATACTTCTAAACTGCAAGACCATGTTAGAATGTTAGTAGGTGTGACAACGATATAGTCGGCTGAGTGAATATTCAGAGAACATGATGCACGGTACAGTTCGATCTGTATGACAGTCCTGCAGGAGCAGCACAGTAATACAGTCGGCAGAGGAATGATCAGAAAACATGATGCGCGTTACAGTTCACTCTGTATGACAGTCCTGCAGGAGCAGCACAGTAATACAGTCGGCAGAGGGAATGTTAGGAGAACATGATGCGCGGTACAGTTCACTCTGTATGACAGTCCTGCAGGAGCAGAACAGTAATACAGTCGGCAGAGGGAATGTTAAGAGAACATGACGGCCAGTACAGTAGCGATGAGGCTGTATTACGACAGCCACGCAGGAGAGCGAGGGCCGTGCGCGAGGGGAGCGAGCGTAGCTACGAATATCGTGCCGAGGGAGAACGTGGGGAGAAGCGAGCGGGAAAAATCCCTGGCATTAAAGGATTATTGGCCAAACGGTGGCTAGACGAGATAAAGGGAGGTTACCAGGAGAACAAAAACACGGGAGAAGTGATGTTTTCTCGGTGCTCTGCTTCCTCCCTGCGTTCTGGACTACTCAAATGTGACTTTGAAGATGCCTTCGACGCAACCTAACTCTGCTAACGCGTCTTTCTCTTTAGGGTGGTTTCGTGTGTTCGGCCCGAAACTACTGTTACTTGAGACATATTATTTGCATCTATTTCACGTGCTGCAGATAATTCAAGTTGTTCTTTCCAGGATGAGAAGAGTTCTGAAAAAAAAAACAATATCTCTAAAGCAAAGACCAGGTACAATTGATCACATCTTGACGATGCGAGAAATACAGTCATTCGAAAAGGAGTAGAATGTTGCACCTACGGATGAACTATGGGATGAATTACAATGTATTGTAACAAACGATTTGTACAGCGTCTGAATGCTCTCCAATAGCTAAACGGATGAGCAAAATATCAATGATGAAGGCGTTAACTCTGCCAACTGAAGTGATACGTCATCCTTGACATTCTGGTCTTGAATGTTATCAACTTTTACGTATTAACTTTTATATAGTTATTCACTCAGGGTAACTAGTCACCAGATGTGTTGCACAATACGGTCAGGCCGTGTAATTAGGTACAAAGATGCAGTGCAAACGACGAAATTGCTCTGACGTAACTTTACTATGGAATCTACACACCACATGACGCTGTCTCGCATGCTGCTCTGATCACCATGTTGCCACACCACAAGATGCGGCTCTGATCACCATGTTGCAACATCACAAGATGCTGCCATGCATGCTGCTCTGATCACCATGTTGCAACACCACAAGATGCTGCCATGCATGCTGCTCTGATCACCATGTTGCAACAGCACAAGATGCTGCCATGCATGCTGCTCTGATCACCATGTTGCAACACTACATGACACTGTCTCGCATGCTGCTCTGATCACCATGTTGCAACACTACATGACACTGTCTCACATGTTGCTCTGATCAATACCTCATGACATCCCACACGCCACTCTGATCATCATATTCAGAATGATCGCGCAGAAAATGACACTACAAATTAAAGGCTCTTTTTATTCAGATGTCTTCCCTCAAAAACTATAATTTTTGCAATCCTGCGTTATCTGGTGAAGTGAATACAATTCCTATGTTCATGGGCTTCTTTTCTGCTCAGAAATATCACAATTTCATGACTATAACAAAGAATGTTCCTAATTAGTTCCTAATTAGTTTATGTTACAAATTTTGAGCTTAGGGCAGAAAATATGACGGCCTAACGTGTGCGTATAGTACATCGTTGTTAAACTCTTCATATTCAAATTCCATTTAATAATGAACCTTAAGCGTGAGTTGAAGTTCTCCCCAAAGTCTCGTTTTTAAAGGATCAGGTATTATACCCGCACATCGCGTGCGGTAGTTTCACTTTGTCTACTTTGGTTATCGGAAAAAATGTAATCATTGGCTTAAAATATTGTATTTATAATATTATGTATCTATCTGATACGCTGCAAGAGCTTGAATTGTCAGTTTTTCGTGCTTAAGTTGTTGTACGGTATAATAGATTCATTATATTATGCATATTTAACACCAATGTGTACACGTTTCTCGGTTGGATCGGATTCAATAGAAATATGCCCGCTATGCGCTTTATACCTGCATTTGAAGGAGCGAGTTAATCATCTGAACTCAACAAGTGACTTTAAATTTTATTTAATCACCATGTATTTTAACTCACAATTTTTTTGTAATTTTTATAGTATTCATAACTTCGCATTCATTGTTTCATTTTTACAGCAGTTAACGTCGAATGCGGTATATTCCACAAAAATTTGCGTCGATTTACGTTACTGTAACTTCGGACACGTGCTCAGTCACACGCACGCCGACTTGACATTTGTCCTAAGAATACTCTCGTTTATTGTGTCTTCATCTTAAGGAATTAGATAGAAAATTCCCGGGTTCAGATTCTCGGGTCCATATTCCTAATCAGCGAGGCTATGTCAAAGAACGCAGTACGTATCAGTGATGCAGGAAATTACCTTATTTCATTCGAGATTTTTCGTAAATAATTAAATAATTTTCATTAAATTAAATAATTTGTCCCGTCATTTCTTGGCAGGACGCGTGTGATAAATATTTGAATAATTAATCTAAGTTGTCTCTAAAGCCTCCTAGCCATCTCACGAAGGCATCAAACAATCTGCTCCACATCTGCGTGTGGAGCAGTCAGTCACCATTTTGGCCGGAGAACCAATAATTATTTGTGATTTTCTCTCCAAAGCACTCCTAACAATTACCTTATAAATTAATCGAGGCGGGGTTACGAAAAAGTTAGATTAGGGGATTGGAGCATTCGTGTGACCTAAAGTCACACACAATTTATGTTTGATCCTATTTTTACCTGGCGAGAATGCTGTCACCAATTCAGTCTGTGTGCTGCCTCTGCTGAGCAAGCGTACACGAGGCAACCGCAAGCCTTGCGTATCATTTTTCCTCCCTATTCATTTTCAAAGAGTCAGTCAGTCACCCTCTAACCTAAATAGAGTGAGGGTGTGCATGAGGGTCGCTGAGCAATCCAGAACAGTTGCGTATGTTGCGTTTTCGTTGAATTACTTGCATGCTACGTGTTCACCGTGTCCTACTGCACCTTAACCATCGAGAGAATCCTTTGAAAGATTTGATTTACACCTCCGAAAGACTTAATTATGGTGGCATTTGCACCAGAGGCACGCATACAAAAACAGTCGGTACGCGGCAGCAGAGCCGGAAGTAAATATAAGTTTTTCTTAAATTAGACACTGCACGGTCAGTCAAAGTTTGACGATATTGTCGGAAGATACCCAAATAAGCATGGTCATCGAATGCTAACTTTGCTCTCTATTCTGGAGTCAGGTCGGAAGTCAAGGGACTGTACAGACAATTGACATGGGCTCCATGGCTTATTGGTTAGCGTGAGGCCCTCGCAGCCAGGACGTTCAGGGTTCGATCCCGGCTCATGCAAGGTATTTCAAGTAACCAGAGAGTACTTCCCTTAGGAAAGGAAGCTTAAATCACACATTCCTCATATCCCTCACCACGCCGGTCGTTGTAAGGCAGTGAAAACCCAACGGTAAAACGTGTTGGAATGAATGAAGGGTCCGATCTGACTCCCATATTTGAACGTCTACCGACATTGTCTTCCGATATAGACTGATCGAGTGTAGGGCGATTTACAAACTGAACGATGAACAGAAGAACCAACGTAAAAGGATACATTTTTAGCAGGAGGAAAATATTTCGGCGTATGAAGAGTTTCAGAACGAATGTTCACATCGTGAAAATTTTTAACTTCAGCCTTTAAGAAATGGAGGGCCATTGACTGTATATTGGCGCTTAACTTTAGTCTAGAACATGGTAGAACTCAAAAAAGTCTTATAGATGGCATATATGTGTATGAAAATAGGCGTCTGGAAATGTGCAGTATGACCATTTTCGGACCACAAATCATTGTAGAAAAAATTCATTGCCTATGTTAAAAAATGTATTTCTTAGTGTACGAAATACCTTTAAAACTTCTCCAATTGCGCTCGGCTTCTGAACACAAAGTAAGTTTGTGATATTTAGTTTTTTGATTAATTTAACCGGTTTTTCGGTTGCTGTCCATGAGCAAGGTAATGTTTCTCTTGTGCGGCTTGGTGAAGTCAATCAATCAATTTTAGTTAATATAACTGCAAAGGGAATCAAGCAGCGAGGTGTACAGTCAAATGAAGTTCGGAATACGTATGCCCAAATTTTCCTTTGACTTTTTTTTACCACTTTGCACGTTGAAATGATTTAGTCCCGGTTGTCGTTTCCCCGTTACAGCCGTTCACTTCTGTTTTGCACCGCCGCGCATTCGGTTTTTTCAGACATTTCTGACCGGGACACTCAGTTCAGGAGGTGTTAAGGTTTTCGCTACTGAACTTTTTTTTCTTCAAATGCAAGTTTTTGCCACCGTGTCCCGTATCGTATGTCTAATAAGTCAACAAAAAGTAAAATAAAAAACGAAAGAGTTAGGTAAAGGACAAGACCGGCCTAAGAATATTTTTGGACAAATTATCCCATCGGCATTTTATGACGGGATCATACATACTATTAGCTTAGAAATTTCGTCAAGATGTATCATCCCAATGAAAGTAAAAAGGTTGACCACAAGAACAACGGTTCGCGTGAATAAGAAAAGAGGTGCCGATAATTATCGCAAACAGTACTCTCTCTTTCTCTCTCTCTCTACAGCGTACCTGTACGTGTACATCTCCTCTGCGACTGCAGTGTTCCAGCTCAGTGAATTTGCTCAGCACTGCGCTGAATTGTAGAATTTTTCTGTAGAATTCAACTGCGCGGGAACATCTGAAACACGATAATAACAATTTCATAACCGCAGCAAGCGGTAGCTTAAAAATTGGTGGCTCATTGCCAAATAATGTTTCGCTTTATAAATGCGAAGTATGGTATATTTACGCATGCAACTGAAAATGAGCTAAAAATTATGCAAATACGCTTTAATATTATAAAAAATTCCCATAAGAAATTGAAATCGGCATTCAATCGATTTATTATTTCTGTTCCTCAAACTTGAGCTCTATGATATTTCTGGGTGTCAATATTTACAGCCACTTGAAAACTTCCTGTACTGAGCATGTCAGTTAGCATAAACATGTCATTCTTGTGGTGTAAAAGTTGTTTCAATTTTTAAATGATTATCGTGCCTGCAATTCAGAGCGAGAGCTTTTAAATATTCTGAAATTATTCCTGACATAATAGCTCGAAGAGTGCACATAAATACTATAGATGATAATATAATCCAAATGATATCGTTGTAGATGAGATGCTATTACGCGTTGTTCCCGGACATGTGGGTTACCACAAGACGGCAACACAGCGCAAATGCCGCAAGGAACAAGTTTATGAGGTTCCGCACCTCTGAAACTGAATGAAGCGTCGGGTTAAATTACAAATAGCATAGCTGCCTCTAGATCATTTAGTTCTCTAATCCACAGGTCTGAACTCGGCTCCCATACGACCCGTTCAAGTTCATGTATGCACAGGCGACGCATTACTGTGTACTAAAGCGAGGAGACTACGCTTGAGTGTATAGACAACGCTGAATCAAGAAGACCCTGCGAGCATGATACTTAAATGCGCTCTGCAAACACCCAGAGACAGAATAGTAAATGAAAGTGACTGCAGTAATTTTAGAAGATAATACATTATCGATAAATGAGATGCACCTTAGCTTATTAAAATTCGGTATATCCCTTCCATATAAGTCCACGACTAGTGCATGCCTCGACGTCCTGTTCACCTATAATACCGATTAATCATAAATCAGTTTACCTTCAATTGCTTCTTTAGTTATTATCTCGTAGCAATCCAGCTTACCAATGTAGTGAATTTTCATTGTACATCAATGAAATGGCTGACACGGTATCATAGATTTGTAATATTATAAATGAGCACATAATGATCATGTATACATTGGTTGTGGATATGCTGATTGTGAAAACCGATCACTGTAAACATGGCTCCTCAGCTCAAACCCAGGCAACCCTCGTCACAGTTGACCGTTTGAGCACCGCCAGGACACCTCAGTCCAGGCTCAGAACTTCCCTGCGCTGCAATACCATCAACATTTTTTGAGCTCAAGTGCTGTATTTCGGAACTCTCTCGGGCATTTATTAACATTCATCCCTGACATTTTATAATGGTCGTAGTTAGATGCACACAACACCATTGACGAGGTCTGATCAAAACTGGACAACTGATTATGAACTCAGCACTCAGAGGGCTTAGTAATTAGCATGGCGATTCTGTGCCTAGCTGTGTACGTCGCCTGGTCTGACCTACTTGTGTCAATCCAGAATTTAAAACTCATTATACCAATTTTTCTGCTAGACAGGCGTATGTACACTGTGTCTCCTTTGTACGTGCGGACATTCCCCAATCAAATTTGATTCGTGCCTGAGTTGCCAGTTTTTATAGAGCTACAAAAAGTATTCAAAATTGTCTTCTGTTAAATTAAGTTATGTAGTACACATTCGGCGCGCGTACTCTCTGTTCAATGTAAATATACGATATCATAAGTCAGTGTAAACAATTTTTGTATGCATTTGCGTTCATCAACGGAAATTAATCAGCGAGGTCTACATATATTGACAAAATGTAACCATTGTAGTACTCTAATTCTACTAATGCTTGCACGTTGAAACGTGATATTTTTTCACCGGAAGATTCACACAGCTCTAAGATGAAAATATCAACACGTTTGCTCTATCCATGTCTAGAGTGTATTAATGAAATGAAACATTTTGAAATCACCTCACTCATGGAACGGCAAATGAAGAATGAGATAGTGAAAGACAAAAGTTATGCGCTGAATTTAGCTTATGATATATAAACCAACGGGGACTCACCACAAGAAAAGCAGAAAAGAAAACTCACCACAACTGAACCACGTTGTGGTTCAGTTAAAATTTCAGCAGCAAAATTTCGACAGAATTAAATTGATGAAATCGGCACCTGAACCTTTCAGCTCACGCATGAGCACAGAATATGTGCAAACTGAGTTTAGCCCAAGAATTTCGCAAGACTCAAAATTGTCGCCATACAGAAGCTATGGAAATGCTTAGGCCAGGAATTTATTAAAAAATAGTTATGACCATTCAAATGTATTTCTGACTCATTTTGAATGAGACATCAAAAAATTGGTTAACGATAAGCATACCCGTTCAACGGTAGTGAAAGAATTGTTTTCCTGAATTTTGTCGCAATAGTTGACTGTGCGTGAGTAGTTGATTAATTGTGTTTTTGTTCAGGACTCGCTTAGAAAATCAAGTCACTTACAGATGTATAATTAACTTTTACACTTAGAAAAATATCAAAACACCTTAGTTGGTGCATTAACCTTCACCATGGTGAGCTCCGTGTTGCAAGAGCAAGCGGCGTGTCAAGGTGTCCCTATAACTAAGTGATTTCAGATGCAGAATAATTTCTTCGAGTGTACGTACTTTACAAACATAAATCAAGTGCCATTTCAGCCTCATAGATGAAGGAATTAGTTCAAAGCTTCAGTGATGAGCTCTTCAGGTATTTAAATAAAAATAAATATACCTGTAGAACGTGCATTGACCGCATATACTCAGCAAGATGACACAGTTGTACCCAAGTTCTAAAATATTATTTATTCAGCAGTCATTTTATTCCATTCGGTATCCACCTGTTAAATTAATGTTTAGGCCAAGAAAATTGAACTTTCGGATTAAATACCCAGACTTATACTTGTCGCATCATACCCGGTGGGTACACTTGAAGTTTATGATACCCAGAGAGGAAACTCATAAATTCATTTATAGCGCACAATTTCGCGTCAGTTTTGTGATAAGGGAATATCAAATGTAACTGCGTCAAAAATACGTCCGATACTTTCTCAGCGTATATGCAATTACTCATTTAACACAACGGCTATTCGCATTTTGGGGCGCATACTTAGGTTGACGTGTTTGAACAGTTCCAAATGAAGGACGGTCTTACAGTTATACTACATCAGCCAACTGACGCATGAGCGTTGAATATGCAGAATTCTGTTGATGAGTCTCTGCTTCAACACTTTCTATATGATTCAGCTATACTGAAGTCTGATGATTATTTTGTGCGGAATGAATTAAACCTCGATGGTATACGATTCTTACGTTCCTCGAAGCAAAATTAGGGCCTTTGTTTGCTATACGATTGAGTGCACGTTGAAACATCCATACATAACTATGCTTAGCAACAGTGACAATCATTGACTTGAAAAGGGACTTCATCATTGATGATACATTGATATGTTGTTTATATATAATTTGACAAGGTGTGTTATAAAACATAATTTGTAAAGCTGCAGGCCAAGAGTTTGCCTACCAAGACCACCACGAAACTATTCCTGTGGAAGTCCCTGCAAGTGTTTTTTTAGGTATCCAGTCTAAATTTTTCGGCCGAGCATCTGCACATGTAATTATGCAGGGTGGCCCAAAAGTGAGATACCCTTTCATGAAATTGTGTCCTAAACATTTGTTAACATATCAGTGCTACCGATATTAATTAGGGGTACCTCACTTTTGAGCCACCCTGTATGTAATTTTCTCCTACTAAAATTACCGACAAAAGAGTTAACCGAACTTGATTAATCATCATATCTTCCTATGACACTTACATCAATGAAATAACGTGTTTTGTTTTCGATTGCATACGTAAATTGAATGTTTGAAAAATAAAAATAAAACATATCATCGTATACATGCAAATGATATTCTAAAAACAGAGGTTATGTTCGGTTTATTTTTTGTGCGGCACTCTCCATGGATATAGCAAAATTTGGTAGCCTCCACAGTAAAACACAACCAGTCGCAATTCTGGGGACCATTGGTAATTAAACGATCATTCATCTGGCAATCCAGTTTTATTTATTCTCCATATCGGTTCTGATCGTCCAAATTTTTTACCATAACGTAACTTCTGTCGTAAAAAAAAACGATACAGGACTTTGCTTTTAGAAATTTTGAAAATGCCATCTTTTCACGGATATTAGCGAAAACGTTCATGCAAGTTCCTCAAACCTTTTCATAAATCAATATTTATTTCTTGTAAATATGGGAGAGCACAATTTAAATAAAAGTTTCGTGATAACGTCAAATTTGAACTAAAGAAGGTACCATTTTTTGATTGTTCCACTATGAGGCATGAAATTGATGAATGTCGAATTATACAGGTACGCAGGTGCCATTACAGTAGAAATGAGGCGCTGTCCAATGTCAGTAAAGTAACATGGATTGTAAAGTAACATGTCAGTAAGGTAATTTGAATTGTGAAGTAGCATGTCAGTAAAGTAACATGAACAGTAAAGTACAATGTCAGTAAAGTAACATGGACGGCAAAGTAACATGTCAGTAAAGCAATATGAACTGTAAAGTAACATTTCAGCATAGTAGCATTGACTGTAACACATCCATAGTGTTCGCCAGTTGATAGTACTTACCCATAAATGAATAAATCACCTTATGCGAATTTTCTAACAGGCTACCGATAAATGGTATGTACGTATAACAACAGTACGAGGCATGGCATTCAACAGCATGTGATGCTGTTTACAGACGCTTCTATAGTCTGTCCATATGAGTATTCTGGGACAATCCGTTGGGAACCCTTCTAATGAAAATACTGGTAGTTGTTCGTTATTAAATGTAAATGATGCCTGCAGAGACCAGCTCGAAGCTGGGAGGTGTCTTGATCCTTTACTGTGCCAAGGGCACTGCCCTGAACATCTCATTCACGCTGAATATAAGCAAGTTGTAAGAAAACAGTGTTGCCACAGTTTAATTGTTCCTTGAGTGTTCATGGAAAAACACAAAATTTGTTTCCAAAGTTTCAAATGAAGAACTTTAACGTATTCATTTGTTACTTAGTGTTACAATACTGAATTGTATGATATTTTGCAGAGACATCATCATGAATCTTAGCGTGGTAACACTATTTTGCAACCCTCTGTGAATACTGAAATTAAAGTAAAACACCTCGTCTTTACTTTTAACTTTCTGTGAAGCGACTCAACTTCACGACACGCACAGTTGTTGACGTTGAAGTTACTTGAGCGTCGTAGCGAAGCGCACAAGACAGGGCTGATTGTGTGCATTGAGAAGCACACAGCCTGTGTGACCACCACCGGTATTGTCTGTATAGCCAACAAAGACCAGCTTTCAAACTTGCCTAGCTCGCAGTCCAGAGAGTAATTTCATCAATTTTCATACGAACTTCGAAGGGGAAAATGTTCTTAATTACTTGGGCATAGTGGCGTGATTACTGGCTTTTCCTGAGCAACTTAGATCATTCGGGTTGATAAGTTACAAGAAATATTGACTTGAGTGTACATAGTTCATTCTGTAAGAGCAAGACGATATAGTCTAACTTGATTTCCATGTGTTTCATGTTCTAGCGTTTTATTTCTTTTTTGTACGAGTAGTTTTGATGGCTACGTGGTGAGAGTTACTGCTGCGCCAATAACAGGCTCAGAAATGACTGCTAAGGAGAGACCAGCAATGTTATTGGCCGCCTGAGCGCGAGCCTACTCTTCCCGGCCCGCCCTCTCCGAGCGCCAATCAAGACCACGCCTTCCTCGACCTCCTAAAGCGACTGCTCAATGTGCCTCACAAATCCCCACGAATAGGGATAAAAACGCCCAACTCCAGTCTCTAGAACTCCAATAAAACACCAAGACAATTGAGCAATAGGCAAATACTCACTTAGATCCTAGCGTCCCTGATTTTACCCCATGAAGTCAAAAGGAAGTACGCAAAAAGACAAAGCTCGCGTGCTTGTCTACGTGGCTAAAATAATTACACAGGAGCTAGTCAAGAAGATCGGCTAGGATGAGAGCTTTGGAAAACAGCGCAGGTCCTTCATCTCAGACCCGACCGTGACACAAGCGCGCGCTCTCGAGCTGCCAAGCTTGCCAATTGAGCGACTTGGCGGCCACAGTTTTGTCACAAAGAGACTTTGAGATTTGCGTAATAGCATAACAACATGGGCACTGAGGTCCTTCATCGCCGCACCGAGGGATCGCTCTCAACAAAAGGACTTTGAATTTTGAAGCGATGCATGGCTTGCAACACGACAGCTTATGTCCTTGCGGCTGTCGCGAGAACATCGCCATAAAATCAAACGCCCAACTTGTTCGTGTGCCAAAATTCGAATCCTCCTGATGTTCCCTTCAGGTGCCGCGCTTGTGTCATCATAAAACTTATTGACTGAGGAATGGAATGTTCCATAGGGGAGGAACAGATGAGGAATGGATGTTCATTAAAATTGCCCGAGTGTCACAAACTTTCACGATTAAGGAGTTCATCAATATCATAGTTGATGTAATACGACTGCTATGTATTGACTCAATGAATGCTCAGAATTATAGTTACGACTGATACGATTAAATTTTTTACGTGGGATGCAACAACCGTAGAGTTTTGTCCCCTTATTTATGTCTTTCTGACGAACAATCTAACTGGCCACGATTATTTTGTAACGCTTGAGTATATTAGATACTTTTTGGTAGCAGTGAATATTTGTTGAATTCAAAATTTAAGAAAGAAATTCTGACTCACGGAATATCGAAATATAAACGACCAGAGCAGCTATATTCGTATATGCTTTACGCTCTACGTATACTCGTACTATATATATATAAGAGAATACGCGAGTGTAATATGATTAAATGCATGGTACCTCTAATAAATTTAAATATCAATAAGAATTAAGCATGAATACAAATATGAAATGTACATAATATATAGCAAACATAGTATGCACTGCAAATTGAGATCATTCCCCTCTGCCTGGCGATTAAACATTTTGTTTACTCATCAAGTTAAGTGCGTAGAGCATATTTTTTTTCTTCTAGCTCATATATTGGTGCATTTAAGTGATGTTTTCACGCACCCTAGCGCACTCGTGCACTCAGAGTATGAGGATACTTGGTTTCACCCAATACCAGAAGTAAGTGACCCTTGCGTTGACAAGCAAATACGGTACGTACCCGATTTATTAATACGGTATCTCATTAAAACATGGTATCCTATAAAGGGGTCAGTTACTTGCTGGCGGTACCCGATTTATTCATACGGTATCCTATGAAAACATTGTATCTTAATTAGGATACCATGTTTTAATGGTATCCTAATGATGACAAGGGGTCAGTTACTTGCGGGCAGCCATACCTATCCTCGACTAGCACATGTGCTTGAGGACGTAATTATGTTGCTCTGTGCTACGGCACGAATGTTAACAGCAGAGCACAAAACCTGTTCGTGCTGTGTGTGCGTATAGGGTCTTGTGGGAACAAAATTTTACATTTTTGAGGGGGTCGAATGACGCGCATTTAAAAATTTTCCTTAACAGAGGCTGGTTTATATCAGACATACAGGGTAAATTTTACAACAAATATACAGGTTAAATTTTACCTCAGATATACAGGGTAAATTTTATATAAAGATATTCTCGGTCCTCGTACAATGTTCTGTGGAGCAAATGTGAGGTTGATGTATAATGCTGTTATAAGCATTACTCTACTGATAAGTTCGTCCAACAAAAAATAGTCACCTAGTGTTTTTAAAGTTCCAGTGTATTGTTTTCCGAGCTCCTTTAGAGGATAACAACTGTCGAGTGCATTGGACCAGAACTGTCATTAATTGACATGACTCTTATTCAGAATGCGTCAGGCATTTAGATTGTCCTCCTAAGTCCCCAGACAAGAACCCATTAGAAAATTTGCCGGACCATCTACAGAATGACAAGTCAGAGGCGAGAAGATTGTCCACGCATTGTGGCTCACTGCGAGATAACTTAATGCACGAGTGATTTAAAATTATGGCAGGGGTGCATCACAAGCCTTGTAGACTTAATGTAGCACAGCATTGTCACCGATCTTGTGAAGGTCCTACACCACATTAGAAGCAAGTTACTAACTTTTTTTCGGAAACTTAAATTTGCCGCTATGTTTATACGCTATATACTGTACATATAGCACATAGAGATAACTGTGTATTTATACCGCATATTTGCAACTCTTAAAATAGGGCGCATATGTAGTGTAGGCACTTCAAACATGGTAAATTTATTTTCAATTTATATCTTATATCATGTACACGATGACATCACTTAAACATCCTTTTCATGATTTGATCTAAGCATAAAATCACATACAAGTTGTAAAATTATATCCGTTACACATTATGTACACAGATACACGTGAATTTGAAATATTCTTAAGTCTTCGCTGTATGTGACAAAGCGAAATCTTTTTGACTTTTATCGAAGCTGGGCACGACTGACAATACGCTTTTAAAGTATGCACCTGACTGGTCTGGACATGAAAATAACAACATTTTCATGTTAGTGTCATTTAAGGTGCGGGACGATCATGTAGAGTTCGTACATACGAACAAATTTTGGCACACGTACGTCAGATCTGGCACCCGTGCCATGCGGTCCAGGGATAGCTACATATACAAGCTGGGGCGCACAAAACGTACATATCGCACTTTTCTTAATACTTGATATACTTTCATTCGTACTTGATATACTATCATTCAATGGCAATTGAATTTTACATGGTGGAATTTTCAGTAAAAAGTCATGTGAGCATACATAAATAAAGATGCTTCATTCTCTCTGTATCCAATCCTAATCATAAAATATAAAAAATGACCCAAACAAAGATCTCACAGTTTGAAATTCAATAACTTAAAAATAAAAAGATTTATACATGCTACTCTCGCAGCCTCAAGTGTAGCTAGTGAAACTGTTGAATTCGCCGTGGGCATCGGCGGTGCTGACAGGAAATCGTTCGCACACGCGGAATTTTTCTTTGGGAATTTTTAAATTACAAATTGTGAATACATACTTTTTTAACCTCGCCATAAGTATGAAACATCCTATGCCTACAATGTATCGAATTGCTACACATAATTTTTTTTAGACGTACAAAGTACGTGCAGCTAGGAGCATCGCGATGAATTTATGATCGATCTATTAATTGTGTTGTAAAACGAAAGCGGTTTTGACATTCACGACGTACGTCTGTCTTCATTCGAATTTCGACGACGTCTTCATGAGTTTGCCTACGAATGATTTAGTTGAAAAATGATCTGATTTTTTTGCTGTGTGCGAAAAAACGCCCGTTGTCGTTTCATGCGATGTTTAGAAATTAATATTTCAATATTTTCACGATTTCAATTTGGGGTTTTATTTACATACAGAGTGTGTTCGAAACGAATGTTACAAACTTCGATAGTAGCAATTGAAAATCCAATAGAACGACTTTTTCATGAATAAGTAAAAATCCAAACATTTATCATATTCGACAGATGAAAACATAAGGTTATTGCTTCAGCGTACTGCTCATATATACTGAATATATATATATATAAATAGAATATGAATATATATATATATATATATATATGTATATATGATCTAATTTTGTATATATACATATACGTGTGTGTATATATATAATTTGCGGCAATAGCTCGACCGTACTTTTCTCAACAGAAGGGTAGGCCCATACGACAGGACCAGAACGTCTGATTTACGTCTGGGTATGGTCCTGTACCGTGCCCAGTAAGGTCTCCAGATTTGGCCCCTTTAGACTTCTACCTCTGAAACCACATGAAGAGTTTAATCTACAAACCCCAGTGGAGACAGAAGTGGATCTGGTTAGACGGATAGCTGACGCTACGTGACTCTATGCTGATGATCCACGAGTGTTTTATGGTGTCCAGGAATCGCTCCTGTGCGGCTGCCAGACCTGTATTGACATAGCGGGCGGATATTTCGAAAGTTTATTGTAATTCTAATTAAGGAATAAATTTCATAAAATCTGGCGAACATCATTACTAACAACTCTGGATACTGCCTCTACAATAGAAAGTTAAACCTTACCCAACTTAGAAATTCGTTATCTCAAAAAAGATGAATGTTTCGATTTTACTTGCTCATGAAAAAGTCATTCTTTTGGGTTTTTATATCTACAGACAAAGCTTGTACCATGAATTTTCGAACACTCTATATAATTCAAGATGAAAAGTTATTCTAGCCCAACTCATTGAACTTTCATGGCGCAAATTCTACAATCTATTTCATAAATCAGCAGTCCACATTTATCAGGCTGCACAGCTAGGGTATGGCGCTGAGTACCGCAGCTACCGCGGCGCGAAAGGGACTTGGCCCAAATTTTGACGCACCTTAGATGAGATGATGTTTTGAGTCCTGCATTACTCATGAGAGGAAAGCCTTGTCACATTTAAAGAAAAGTTTTAAAAAATATAATGGAGCAAGTTATTTTATTCCTGATTTCAAGATTAAGCTTTTGTTAGCCTTTAAGCTTAAGCCTTTTAAAGTAAGCCTTTTGATTTTGGAGGGGTTCTCGGGAAGCAATCAGTCGACGAAATAAAAGGGTATTTCACTCAGTTTCCTCAGTAGCATTCATCGATGAGAATACTATGTAAATGTATATTGTCATCGGCACGACCGGCGAAATATTTACTGCTTTGCTTGGCTGACCATACCTTTAGAATACAAATTTAGTATTCGGGTCATTGCTCGTGAGAACAGCAGCTTTGCACGTCCCACTAAGTGTGCACTTACGTTAGAAGACCACGTGTTATCGTCCGAGTAGCGACGTCAGAAAGCTATTTTAACGATAGCTTCCCGCTGGCAGTTAGAGCAATTTAAAAAATGGCATTAAAAAATTTAGAAAATAATTGATTGAGTTCCAAAATTGATTCAGGTATGCTGAAAAAACATGCATAAATATTCGATGATACGAATAATTTAAACGAAATTTCTAGATTTCTTAGATCCGTTAGAAGTATAGTATAGTAAATCTATACTATACATCTATAGTAAATATTAAGCATATTTATAGATTTGAAGTACATAATACATATATATGCTGCAATATTACGTATATATTTCAAAACAGATAAATGACTCTTTATAATACATAGATATATATATATGGTATAAAATTATAATATAAATAGAATATGAATTTATAATATAAATAAGGTATGAATTTATAATATAAATAGATAATAAAGTTATTATATAAACAGTATATAATTTTATTATTCAATTTATATTTTCAAACTGTACAGAGAAATGGCCTCATTCAACAGCTCGCAGATCTGCGAAGGCACACCATGCACACAAAGCGGTGCACCCCAGTGTGGCCTAGGGGCGACGGCCTAAACATCTCTAAGCACATCTAAGTAAGTACTGCGTACAAGTAAGTAATGATACCTGTGACACTGAAATATCCCTAATTTTTTTATTTTGACCGGAGTTTAAAAGAACAACACGGCAAGCAAAAATTATTCGATATTGAAAAATTGACATTGACACCTTAAGAAGAACCTCACGTACGTGACGCAGGACTGCACATATATTGACATTGAATACCTAGAGAAAAGTTGACGACAATCAAGTTTTCTGTCTCAGATGTGATAGGAACAAATAATGATCGGATTGTGGCACACCGAGTGGTGAAAAAGATGTGCCACATTGGACCTGAACTTACTGACCCCGTGACTTCGTGGCGCATCATGCCCCCTTCCTACAGTCGCTGTACTCTGGTGCCTGAGCGTGACTGGTGTCTGACGACGCGGGCGTTACTAGGGAGCGCACGGCTCGGTCCTGTCACCCCATGGCTCCGCCACAGCTCGGCCACCCGCACCTAGGTCGCCCAAGTCGCTCTTGTGAACCCAGTATACCCATTAGGTACTGTCCCACTATAACGCCCAGTAGGAACTGGCTCAGTACAACGCCCAGTAGGAACTGGCTCAGTACAACACCCAGTAGACATGAGCTCAGTACAACGCCCAGTTGACCCGGGCTCAGTACAACGCCCAATAGACCCGGGCTCAGTATAACGCCCAGTAGACCCGGGCTCAGTATAACGCCCAGTAGACCCGGGTTCAGTATAACGCCCAGTACAGGCACGAACTCATGGTAGTATACCCAGGAATTGGAAATCTACCTGGAATAGCGGAAAAAATGTGAGTGATGGTGGGAAATAGAACTGAAAAAAGAAGGATTAGAGCCCAACAGAGTAGGAATTAGAGCTCATAAAGGCAGGAATTACATAGAACTCTTCAGGATGGCAGGAATTACATAGAACTCTACACGATGGCCGGAATTACACAGAACTCTACAGGATGACAGGAATTAGAGCTCTACAGGATGACAGGAATTAGAGCTCTACAGGATGGAAGGAATTAGAGCTCTACAGGATGGCAGGAATTAGAGCTCTACAGGATGGAAGGAATTAGAGCTCTACAGGATGGCAGGAATTAGAGCTCTACAGGATGGAAGGAATTAGAGCTCTACAGGATGGCAGGAATTAGAGCTCTACAGGATGGCAGGAATTAGAGCTCTACAGGATGACAGGAATTAGAGCTCTACAGGATAACGCCTGCCGTCCGATAACGTGATCCACGCGCCGCTCTCGCTCGCCTCCATCGCTCTGCACGTGCTGCTCTCCACGCGTCAACGCGCTCGTGTGCGTCACTGCACACACCCGCCCTGTGCGCTAAGTTAAGGTTTTTATTTCTGTATGAGGCGCCACGCGTGTGCATGGGCCTAAGAGGTCTACCCCGTCTTGAAGTGGGAGGACAAGATGTTGGTTTCCAGGAGGCACCTCCCTCAACTATCCCAAGCTATTTGAATTCATGTTCGAGTTGAAATTACGTCTTTGTACACGCTTGCCACGGTCGATATGAGCTATTTTGCGTAAAAAAGCATTCACTTCCGCTTGGGTGTTTTAGATTAAAAAATTATTTTACTCGCTTGGACAGTTCTTCCAACTCGGAAATGCTCTCATTCCAATCCTAGAAAATCAATTTACTCCCAGAATCTTAGACTGCCGTGTGTTTTTAAGATGAAACATTTTCCTGTTTCAACTTTTGGCAAGTAGGTCTTTAAAACGCAAAATATTTTATGGCCATGCCATTAATGTTCGAAGTTACAATTAATTGCATGTTCACCACTATAAACTAGCTCAATATCAGTGGACATTCCATCGTATGCAGCCAGCCGAAAACAAAATGAAAAATAAAAACCTTATTTTTATTATCATTTGTCATTATTTTGTCAAATGCCAGCCCGTGTGTACGTCCATTAGCCCTGATCTTACGCAGCATGTAGCACGGTCTAGTCTCCTCACCCAGAGAGCAAGAAGCGTCGCGGGAGACAGTCGCTCGCTTCTCGATCCATGTAGGATTCCAGTCTTTTCGGTGCCGTCGCAGCTCGTCGGTAAGTCATGGTCATTGATTTAAAAGAGTAAATGAGGGCCAATTGTCGCAACGTAAATGTAGCTTCATAAAGCTAAGCTGAAAATGTCTTATTGCAACAGATGAGCTAAAAACTGTGCAGTACAAAACCCCATAACTCGCTGTCTTCCAATGTTTTGAGTTCGATGTACGGATTATGAATGAAATTTCATGTGTTGAATGATTGCGTGGATATTTATTGTATGTCAACTATGTTAAAATAAACTTCAAATGTTTAAAGCTAATGAAAAATTAATTACTGAGATATTTTTCTGTCGGTGCGTGTTTACGTCACTTCATGGCAAGGAAGCAAAATTCCCACCGCGTCACGAGTTGTGAAGCACGTTCCGTTCATTCATTTTCTTGTCTTGCTGCGGCTCTGCACGCAGTTTCTCTTATCTTGGATTTTTACAACTTTATCTATTAAAGTTATCAGTGCTCTTGAAACTCTCCGCCACCAGATTACTAAGAAAAATATCAGTAACAACGCTTCTTCCACGCTGTAAATATCGGACAATTTTATTGGGTTTTATTTTTATAATTTTGCATCCGTTTCCACCCCGCCAACATGTCATTCAAGTCAAATTTTCCGACCCAGAGCTCGGCCGTGCAGTTCCGGCGGCTTACATTGACGGAGCTGCGTTGGTGTGCACGACCCTCCAGTTCTGATCGTTGCGTGCCTGTGACTCCAACGATCACTCGCTGCTGAATCTAAATGAAGAGCTGACGCGTCTTGATGCGAGTCTGACTTTCGACTCATTAATCTGCACAACAAAAGCCAAGAACCTGTCAATTACACCATAATTTTTGAAATACTGCAAAAGGCTTAGCATTTCCTCAAAATTTTCAGTGCAAAAACACGTCACAAAAACTGAAGTAAGAGTGTAAAATTTATTTCGTGGGGGACCTTGGATTAGAGTCATACAGTCTGAGTTCGGAAGATTTTAGATTTCCTGGACTACTATGATTAATCAACAAATTTGAGATTAAGGTCAGACATAAATGCATAATTTTCGCTCATGGATAACTCAAATTAAAAGCTTTGACTTCTGAAATCCGAAATCTATGGAACTGTGAAGTCATTTTCGATATTTGGGCACACGACATGTGCTTGCGAAACTGCATTTGATGCAAAAATAAGAACCATACGGACCCACCGGCGGGACCCTGAACTAGGGCAAATAATCCTGTAATGAGGATACCATCACAGGCCTGATGCATCTCTCACAAAATCAATATGATAGGGAAAAGGAGAGTGTTCGAGGCCCTGCCTCACCGCCACGTGACCTGGGAGCGGATTGTGTGCCTCCGACACGTGACCAATTCAAAGCTTCTTGCTACACCTCCCGAGATGAGCAAGTGTCCTTGTCCACAGGGAAACACTTTGTTCTGCTCTCTTTTGTTGTTTGGACACAAAACATGCAAGCAAGCGGCGTAATTCCAGCCATCGATCAGAGGAGTGTCATCTCTGAAATTCTTGTGTTTGTGAGCGCCGGCGTCTGTTGATTTGGGTGCGTCCCCTACGCCACGTCTGCGTGTGCAGCCTGCGACGCTACGGGTGAATGGCTCAACGGAACTGTTGCAGTAAACAGACCACGTGAGACTGCTACAGTTATGTCCAGACCAGCCTGAATGTACGCCTGTTACAGTTATGTATAGATCAGCCTGAATGTACGCCTGTTACAGTTATGTATAGAGCAGCCTGAATGTACGCCTGTTACAGTTATGTATAGGTCAGCCTGAATGTTTATCGGCTATAGTTAGGTGGAAGCCATGTGCCTGCTACCGTTATAGGCAGACCAGCCTGAATGTAAACCCGCTACAATTAAGATCAGACCTCGACTGTTGCAGTAAACAGATCAGTCTGACTGAGTATCCGCTAAAGTTATGTGCAGACCTCAACGACTGCAGTATACGGATCATATGTGTTTGTTACAGTTATGCGCTGAACTCAAATACTGCTGTAAACAGACCTCGTGTGTCTGTTACGAGTACGTGCCGACCTCGACTACTGCAGTTGGCAGAACATTCTGAATAGGGGTCTGCGGCAGTATTCTTGGAGGTCGAGTAGTGTGGTTAACAGATAAGCCTGAATTCATACCTGTTCCATTTATGTTCACAGGTCAACTTCTGCAACAAAATGATAACTCCTGACTGCATTCATTTGAGCGCCCTTCATTTAATTAATAACATGAAAAATCCCGTATCTCCAGAGTTCTAGTAGTTCATAGTACAAACTGTACATGGATCAGTCTTACAGGATAACGTAAGAGCCTTATATAATAAACACATCTACGTCATGCCTTATTTGTACTTTCCTTCAGGAGCAACTTTTTGTATACATAAATTGTTTTAGATGATAGGCTAAACATTGAAAGAAGTAATTGACCTAAATAGCAATAAAAGACTCAAATGAATAAAACTTAAAAAATTGATTTTACTGTGAAACTTGAGTAGCTAGACAGAATTACGTACGTCAGTGGTGAATACGAGAGATTGTGGCAACTCGTGGAGGGCGTGACTGGGGGGGTCTCTTGAGGGAGGGATGGGCACAACTCATGTGATGCAGCGCTGGTGCTTGAAAAGCATTTACAACTCCTAACATGATGGTATAATTGATCTCAACCAGAGAGTTTTTGGATTAAGAGGTTGGCATTCGATGAGCTGTTTCGAGTTCATAAACGGTTGATCATCTTGTAAGCTATGAAAATAGTATCAGGAATCGAATTTGCGCAAAGTTATTTCTATGAATGGTAGCTTTGGATCATAATTTATCAACATCATTATGCATTCTAATCATCCAACATTAATTCATTTTTTCTTTCAATTATGTAATTGCTACTGATAGGGAATTGGATCACCACCGGGCTCAGCAACAATTCGTAATATAAAATTGCTTCAAAGAGTCTCTCCTTATATATAAAGAGAAAATATAATTCATTTTGACTCACTTATGCTTGTAACCTTTCTTGTCACACAAGTGTGTGTCATAAATATATTACCACACAATTTCTTTGAATCATGGGACGATACAACATGCAGCGAATTGCACGAACATCAACACATCTTTCACAAATCTACGGTATTTCATATGAAAACTTAACTCACTCTGACTGCTTGTTAATTCCACATATGAATAGAAATAAATGAAAACTTCAAATAAAATATTACTCTTCGGCCCCACAGAGCTACCTAACTAAGCATATCCTATCGTTGCAGATTGCACTCGTCAACCGTGTTTAAATTATGTACGTAAAGAACAGATTAGCGTAACTCTGATCTATGTCACCAATTTATTACGCTGAAATGTCACTTTACCGCAGAGAGCGTGCTCATAGCCCCTTTTCAGCACAGAATCTTATAGCCACGCTCACCCTCACTCGCCGCTTGCCGCTACGGCACTAAGCTGGCGGATGAAGATTGACTCATGCCGGTGCGTCAAGATTCTTCAGAGTGAATTTATGAGATTATTTCCACTTTAGCATTTGACTAATACTTTAATTTCCATTCGATCAGTGGAACATCAAAATGGCTCAAGTATTACCGTTGCCAGCGTTGGCAAAGTTCGATTGTTGATGTTGAAACAACAATGAAGTCGGTAACCACCTAACTGCATTACCTGTGGTAACCTGTTTGGTAACATTGATTAGTTGCAGTTAGCTGTTTATCTACCTGATGACCACGTATTGTCAACCTATCTGTTCACCTGATGACCACGTATAGTCAACCTATTTACCTACCTGATGACCACGTATGGTCAACCTATTTACCTACCTGATGGCCACGTATGGTCAACCTATTTACCTACCTGATGACCACGTATGGTCAACCTATTTGCCCAGCTGATAACTGCGTATCTACAGTTCAGGAAGTTTGAAGCAGTTCTAAAATTTGGTAAATTTATGAGCCATTTTCTAAAAACGAGCAACTAATCCGTTCTATTGTAATATGCTCCTACCGTATTGGTAAAGTCTGTTCTATGGCCACTGGTTCGTCGCAACAAGTGAGTGCATTCTAGCTCCACGGGCAGACAACTTTGGGACATCACTTGAATATTCTATCTTGATTGTTGGCTGGTAAGGGAACAGCGTGCTGGGTAAAACGCATCGCGGCTGTCGAGTTCAACCTTTTGTCTTGACGAAAAATTGAGCCGACTTTTATGTCCCCACGTGAATGGTAACTTGTTCGATAGAAAAATCCACCGAAAAAATTCATTTTCTACACTCGCCGCATATCGACAGTTTCAACCTTCTTGTAGGCGGTGAAAAGTTCTCCGATGAGCTCTTTATGAAGAAGAAAACTCACAGTTCTCCACTCTACATCGACTTTGACGTAATTTTTCTACAATACCACAACGCTATGGAAGACAATTACGGTGCTAGCCGAGATTAGACAGCTAAGACTCGCAGTCTCAAGTACTCGCCTCGTGCATTTGGTTCATGAGAGCACACAATTGGGAAAGGAATAGCGTGCGTTTGAAAATTGACTGCAAATAACAGATCTCCGGTGCATCGTAAAAGCGTGATAACTTCTTTTCTTTAATTCGATACACAAATGTAGGAGCGCTTTATCTTCTTTATTATGCATCCTCAATGCTCATAATAAACTCCTTGTGGACTTACGAAAGTAGAGTTTAACTTCTATGCTAGGAAGCTGGAGTAAATAGCTTTTTCGTTAGTGTAGAACGGTTGCTGACGTGGAGCTATGGGATGCTGGCTGCTCTCACAGACCCCCGGTCTTCCACTTCCCACGGCAGGCGACCATCAGAATAAAACAGGTCCCCTCACCCTGAAGTTCGCTGCTATTTTTCCACTCATTAAACACTACAAATTCAGTAGAGGCTCTAGAGCGGCCCAAAAATTGAGGGCACGTGGCGCGGTGGGCCTCAAGGGGTCGTCGACAGCGCTGGCAGGGGGCTCTCGAAGTGTGGTCGTGCTGGCGATGGTCGGTGTTTGCCAGAGCTCGTTAACACCACTTCATTACCGTAACTTGGAACGTGAGGACCCATATGTCCAACGTCAGATCGTCAATCCAAACAAACCGGATTCCCGTACTGTAATTTTTTTCGTCGTCGGTGTCATGAATGATTTCCAAATATTGTTGGCGATGAGCGTGATTGCTCATCGAAAAAATTCCTAACGCATCTGCTCGACTGTGGGAGAAATCTTCTTGATCTAAGTGAAACATATGAGTATTACTCCATCCCAGTAGCTTTTGAAAATTCATTTAGAGGAAGTCTGTTTGCATTTTGTACTTTATGGTTTTGCTTCCTCAAAATTGTGAATTCATCAATCTTTCTTCAGAGGTAAACATCCACAGAGAGTCGAATATATGTGCATGTTAATTTGAACCTAATTTCAACCGTGAATTACAATCGGTGCAGTATATATAAGTTTTGTGGTCAAATTATTTGAAATATTCACGAATTTCGATCTCTATTCTAACCAGCAAATTTATTCACGAACAATAATTTCATGTCGACTTTTTTATGCCTCAATAATTTATGTGGACGACGACTCGGTCGATTGCAATACAAAAATTAACTTTTACGCGAGAGTTTGGCAGTCGTATGGCGAAGGACATATTAAAAACTGTTATTTTTTCTAGCATTAACTCTAAAGTAACAGTATTACACAAGAACATTTCCCTCAGGTTCCCATTTGACTGTGGCTTACATTTCATTAACACATGTGTGCACTTATCGCTGAGTTAAAACACAATCTATTAAATCCATTAACGCGCACACAAACGAAGTGTATAGTTCTACCTACGAATGTGAAAACACATGTGGTCTGCAACTCTGATCTTGGATGAACGTTCAGCCTTATTGTACAATTTTTTGCAGCCTGTTTGTTACCTTCGACTTTGCTGACTTGTGTTAACGTCTTAACGTCTGTGTTAACGTGTCAGTCATTAACGTCTTACCTTGACAGTCATGTGTTGCCAGCTACTGGAACCTATTTGTTAACTCTTCAAACCTGCTGCAACCTGTTTTCTAACTTTTTCAGCCTGACAACTAAGTTCAGTCAACCTATGGTTACCTGTTTGTTAGCTTTGCCTGCCTGTGGATGCCTGTTTGGTGACATTGACAACCTGCTGTTACCTGCTCACCTGATAACCACATATTATCAACCTATTTGCCGTCTTGATAACCACATGTCGTCACCCTTTTTGCGCACTTGATAACCACATATCGTCAACCTTTTTGCGCACTTGATAACCACATATCGTCAACTTTTTTGCGCACTTGATAACCACATATCGTCAACCTTTTTGCGCGCTTGATGACCACATATCGTCAACCTTTTTGCTCACTTTATAACCACATTTGGTCGACTTGCAACTACGTTTCTAGGGATAATTTATAGGATAAATTTATTTATTCATGACAACGTCTTGAGTCAGGAAATAATTTGTCATCCGTAACAAGATTTTCAGTTCATGTTACCCTTGTACTTCCCCATTTAAAAATACTATTAGAAATGTTTTGCAGTAGTATTGCGCAGTTTTTAATCCAACAAAACAAATTTATCAAAAAATATTGTGTTTGTTTGCATGCAAAAACAACTGGCGTACTCGGTGATGAAATGTTATGAATAATGAAATTACTTTGGTCTGGAGTAGTGCAAGCAATTTGAAATGAAATATGCGTATCTTTATTTTACCCATAATTTCTTTGGTATGCACATAGCTAGTTGTACGAACTTCATATAGTTGTAGGTACAGGCAAACTCAGAGTGTATTCGCAAGATCTTCCTAAATGAAGTAAAAATCTAATACGTTTCTAATTAACGTTTGTGAATCGGAGAAAAGTATTGTTTCTCCGGCTAATTCAAATCCTATACATTAATTTTTCCAGATGAGACCTTCAGGTGTATGAATTTATTCTATTCTTGGAATTAAGTCCGCATAAGTGTTGACTTTTCATATCACCGAATTTTGTAAAAGTGTTCACCAAGGGTTCGCTTACGAAGAAAACAAATAATTCCCCCACTGGTAGAACTCTGATGTAAAATTCATAAGTTTACTTATCACTCAGTTGTTGTTTTTTGTAATTGTATCAATAGGAAAAATGAGCAATCCAGGATCTCTTTTTAGGCCCTTTGATGTACAATGTTTCTGAAATTTTATGGGAATTTAATAAGATGTACGTCTGATAGGGGGGCGACGTATTTAAATACTGTCTCAAAATTAAAATCTCATAATTTAGGAATGATTTACAGTTTCGCTTTATCACTTAGATAAATTGTGAGTTACATCGTACACGTCATATTTACAAAAACTCTATACAATATTTGTCTGCAGTTTATTCAACCCGGATGTCCATAATGGAAATGATGAATGACGTCATGGGTAAATTTGATGGGTGCTACAACAAGTGTGTCACACACTTATACGTGTGAAGACTTTGAGTATCACGCATTTAAGAGCTCTACAGCTATAATTGGAATAATTTTCGCTCAAAAATGTAACAAACGGAATAATTCAGGGTGCACGCTGACATCTGGAGGTGATGGAAATCATTTTTTATGCGTGCAAGAAACTTGTTTTCACGACACCTTCTGAGTTCACGAGAATTAAGATTGATTCGACACCCATCTTGATGAAGAATTTAAACATCGGTGTAATAGTGTACTTGTATTGCCTCATTAGTAAGCATTCCAACAGGTTCATTGTGTTCATTGCTTCGCTTATTTTCAGTCCTTCAACAATAAAACCAGAAAAGACACTTTGAACTGGAAGCCCAAACCGTCACTAAAGTTGGTTTTTGAGTTGTGAACATTTTTCTGCTGGCATGAAAGACTGACATGAGACGTATCGAAAGAAACTTGATAATTTAAATGGTTTTGAGTCTGCTTTATAACGAACAGTTTCAGTTCATATGAGATGATGATCTGAAGCGCACCGTAGTCAATCCGATTGAGCAGCTTCAGTTTTCTTCAAGCAAATCTCTTTACAATTCTTGCAAATCTCATATAAAAAATTCTTGAATTCACCATCCTCTTCAGATGATATCAGTATTATCTCTTCATTGCCGTAACTACTTTTTGGCCAGAATGGCTATTTTCCTACTGTTTTTTCCTACACTTTCAATATCAGAATTGAATATAAGTGTTGCTGCCTATAATGCCCAAGTTAACGTCGATTTTCAGTCTGAAAAACGCCCCGTAATAATAAATAATTCTTTTGATAAAGAATTTTATTGATCTTGTTTTGTTTTTCCGCTTTAAAAATTTCGTGTAAAGTCGTATCGTTTTTACACTGCTCCTTGGTGATGCTTTTTTACTTCTGCTGACAAAGCAAGAAGATTTAGCGCAAAGATTTAGAACATAGCAAGTAATACTTGTAATAAATAATCCCACTCCTAATCTATAAAATTATGTCTCATAAACCTCAAATTTAGAGTTCAAATGTATTTATAATCTTCCAATATCACTTCATTATGCCCACACTTTATACATGTGTCTTCACATTCCAGTTTCAGTGCTTTTCCAATGTCCCATCCAGATTCGATTTAACTCCTGAAAATGGATGTTAAGTTCACATTCAGTCCTCTGAAGCATTCCTTGCATTGCACGCAAAATTTCCTTCCGCTTGCGCTTATGTCGGACGTATATTTAACCCTTAAAATTAAAAATTGCCAACATGAACTGAAATATAAGTATAGTTCATTCTGATGAACAATTGATTCACTGGGATATTTGGTTAATTATCTTTACTTTATATGATGTTTTTGAAATTAGAAAATAAGGCATTCTACTCGTAATGCACTCAATTATTTATTACCAAACTCTAGTGTAACAAACTTCCTCGCTTCTTAGTGTACGTGAAATCGAAGAAAGAAGCATTCTAAAGAACTTCATTCATTTACACTCTTGCGTTATTGAATATTCCTGATTCATTCATTCTTACCTGAAATTTAAAAGTTTTTCAATTCGACTACGTGCCCAGATTCCATCTCTCCGTTCCACTACGTACCCAAATTCCATCTCTTCATTCCACTGGGTACCCAGATTCCACCCCTCCGTTCCACCGCGTACCCAGATTCCATTTTTCCGTTCGACTGCGTACCCAGATTCTATCTCTTCATTCCACTGCGTGCCCAGATTCCATCTCTCCATTCCACTGCGTACCCAGATTCCACCCCTCCGTTCCACCGCGTACCCAGATTCTATCCCTCCGTTCCACTGCGTACTCAGATTCCATCTTTCCGTTCGACTGCGTACCCAGATTCCATCTCTCCATTTCGCTGCGTGCCCAGTTTCCATCCCTCCGTTCCACTGCATACCCAGATTCCATGCCTTAGCCATGTGACTCCTGATCTTTTAACAGACCATCATTGCTTACCTAATATCATTATAAATTCCTAACCGCTACGAAGTCTATTGTTTTCATCCACTAATGCGCTCTGCACGTAGAGCACCCACGCCAATGCCTGACTATATTCTCGGGTTATTGAACCGAAATCAAATTTGATATTCAACATTTTCAGTCAGAGAAGCGAGTTGCTGTTGCTAATACCCCATGACATTTTAATTTCACAATTTTCCGCCGAGTTGAGCCGCAGTCACCGGAGTTTGTGCTCACAGAGAGGATGAGGTTTCAGTTTTTACCAATGGCGTACATAGAGATGGGGAGCTAGTAACTCAAGTTTATCTGGCAACGGAAGAATGTACTTATCGGTTCCCGAAACATCGAAGTGAGGAGGCATAATTAACACGCTGCATTTTAAGGTCGTTTACAGGACGGGTCGAGACAAAGGCTGGAAGCGTAGGTCTTCCAGCCAATCAGGAGCTCGCTTTCGTAATCCACCCAAATTGATTTTCCAGGTCAGAAAAAGCGCGCCAGCTCAAGCCTGCTAGCGACACTAGCGAGACTCCTCCTTCTGCTCTTTCTTTGATTGCGCTGCTGGTGCTCATCTATGAAGGCACTGCATAATCACTGGCAGCCTCTACAGTAACTGCCACAGAGGCTCGTAAACACTGCATAATCGCTGGCACCCTCTACACAAGCTGCCACGGACCCTCGTAGACACTATTTAATGGCGGGCAGTTCTACAGTAACTGCCATGGACCCTCGTAGACACTACAATCGTTCGCACTCTATATGGTATCTGTTACAGACCCTCAATACAGTATAATCCCTGGCACCATTTACAGTAACTGCCACTAACCCTAGTAAGCACCGTATAATCCCAGGCACCATCTACAGTAACTGCAACTAATTTTGGTAAGCACTATATAATCACTGGCGAGCTCTACAATAACTGGCACTGAAGTGTGCATCCAGACTGAACATAGCCACTGATTGTTAATCCCAAATCGGTATTGAGTGTTGGTGAAGGTAATCAAGAAATCAATTTGACTTTCTCGGTTAATTTTTAACTCGGTTAGATTAATTTTTAATGAAAACTTCTTATTAACTAGTTAACATCCCCAGCAAGTTCTGCATCTGAACAGCGGTATCACGGATATGTGCTGATTATCACCGACCATTCAGCTCTGATAGAATGACGACTGCGAATTTATTTTTGGCCGTGTGTTTAGCACAACCATACAGCCTTCACTGATGAAGAGTAGGCGTTTTGAATCATACATCTCATGCGTTACTTAACGTTCAAGAGGTGTAATCTTCAATGCATGTAGTTTCTTAGAGATGTATGAAGTTTTTAACTGATGAAAACATGAAATTGGTCAAGGCACAAGGCATAGTGCCATCTCAAGAAATTACGGTCCTCGAGAATTTTAAGATTGTTAGCAATCGATAATACCCACGTAAAACTTTTGAGATGTATCATGATGGAGCTCAAAATGTGAATTATTTTCTCGTGGAAATGGACGTTAGCAATGAAGTAAAATGGCTTTAATTAAAGTCTTTGCAACACAATGGGATCTTGAAAGACTTAAAACTTCATGCAAGGCAATTGCAGTAAATTTGGGTTGATCATATCTACTCTGTGTCAGCTCCTTTAAAGAACAAAACTTTGAATTGTTTTGCAACTTATTTAAGTTTCAACTGATGATGCCTTTCGTAAATGATCTCGGAACACATAAGGTATCATTGGTCAACAGAGATGAACAGGGAAGAAAGCCTAATGTCAAAGTCCCCGAATAACGCTTAATTCTGCAGCTTAAGTTTTTCTTTCTATAATGAATCAATTCTCAGTCGAAAAATGACTTCCCTGTAAAAAGAACATCTTCAACTCTTCCTGAGAGAAATTCGTCAACTTAAGAAGAGTTGAACTCTTAACTCTTCAACTCTACTTGAGAGAAAATTAATGTTCTTACTCGGAATTCATAGTTAGATTTAAACACCTGACGAGCTGCGGATGACGTTCCGAAACTTTTTTTTAAAAATCGCTTGAACCCTTGCACCTTTCAACGCGTAGGGTAACTTTATTAGTCACACGCATAGAAAATAACAAAACTCTGTGCGCTATGAGTCTGCTGCATAATTTAGATTTTCGATGCTTCACTAGTTTATTGCAACGTTGATGTTGGATGCTGCTGCCGAAGTGCAGCAAAAAGAGTTTTCATCAGGTGCTATGCGCTCATATATATATATATATATATATATATGATATATATATATATATATATAGGAGGCGAACCTACATAGGTGCTTTACACCTACGTACTTTTTAGAAAGCCACGAAGTAGGATGGTATTATAGGAAAACAAAACAGTTTTCATGGCCTACAAAGGCAGTGAGTAATATTGCTATCAATTTTAATCTCTCTGACGAGAAGCAAAAGTTGTTTTCGATTCACAAGTGGTCTCTTAATAACAGAGCTGCATAGTGTGCCGCCAACATGCAAAATACAAAATAGCTGCTTAATGTTTGTTTCTGTATAAACTTCGTACACGTACACGATACTGCATGATGATCAAGTTCTCGAGGACATGCATGGTGGGTAAGCAAGACTTCAGTTCTAACGTATTCTGTGAGCAATACGACGCTAGTCGCTACAATAATAGTTCACTTCTGTGGCTACTGTTGTTTGTTCAGACTCTCAGGAGTGGCTGGAAAACTAACCAGAATTGGTTCGTGAATTCCTAAATTAAAGACCGCTACGTAAATTCATGAGGAATGTTTGACTTCGCTGGTGCCATTCATCCCCGCGCAAAGTAGACGCCTGCGTTTAGAAAAAGAAAAATGATAAAAACTGCAAAAAAAAACAGAGACGCTATTGGCACACGTGAGGCATGCGTGAAAAAAAAATATGATGTAGAGAAAAATTTGCACCGGTGTTTGTATTTGCTCGTTTCAATTTCAATTTGCTCTTATTTTTATAGAAATATCATAAAAATATATGCAAAGGTGTCTTACAGAGCGGTAAAATTAGATCTTTACCTTTTAAAGATGTTATTATCTCCATCTTTTGCAGAAATTTTTACATTCATTCAACTATTACATTGAGTAATATCTTTCGATGAGTGCCCATTCTAAAAACTCAAAAAATTACGATTTTAATGCGATAGTACGATAGTTGGAAGAACAATAGTTGGTTATAAGTTTCATGTAAAATATTGTTCGTACAAGGCGTTTGGAACCTCCTCCATTCTATGACCCGACTTTATTTACAAAAAATATCATGAGTACGTTCCTCTTATGCAATCGTTTCTCAAGTTCAGTATTTCAGCATCAAAACAATCGATGCATCTCACAGCTTGTGCATGTATGCGTTGTGCAGTCCTGGCAAATTTTTTGAAATTTATTACTAGCCGCGAAGCGCGAAAATTTCCGAATTGAAGTAGCCCCAACGCAGTTTTTCTAATTAGTCGTTGGGTTGCAATTTTCGATCTTCTTAAGCAGAGCGGGCATAGAAATTATTTTTCAGATGCATGGCTACCAATACTGTACGCATTTCAAGTTATGCTATGGATGTCTCTTTTATACAAACGGGACGATACTGTCTGCACGTGCATATTCAGAGGCAGACTGGTGCAAAGCATGAATTTTTTTTCTATACTGACTTGACGCATGGGTTATGCATTGTTTAGGTGGACTTAAATATTCTATAATTCCATTTAACACCAAATCGACTCTCCATGCCTCACCAAAATGATTTGAGGTACACCATGCATTGTAAGTGTTTGTTTGGTAACAACTGGACGGCATATGCTGCACATATATATTTCAAGTCCGACCTCTGGAAGGCATGGGTGTTCGTTTTCACCAATGGACCGTCAAATTTGAACGAGGTGAGATACCAGTAAAGAATGTTCAGATCGGCTATTTGGATTGTGTGTGTGGCGGAGGGCAATAGCCGGAGGTGGGGGAGCCATAATGGCCACATATGGCTTATTACCATAGGACAACAGAGCGACCTGCACCCTGCCTACTGCTGACAACCCCACCCGAGGGGGAGGACGTAGGCCAGGGGGAGGGGCAGATGACGAGCGTATAATGACATCTCGAATGCTGATCTCGGGACGCAGCAGTGCGCTGTGCTGGGATGATGTAAGTGGAGTGCAGGAAGTGGAATGAAGTAAGTGGAGTGCAGGAAGTGGAATGAAGTAAATGGAGTGCAGGAAGTGGAATGAAGTAAATGGAGTGCAGGAAGTGGAATGATTTAAATGGAGCACATCAAGTGGAATGATGTAAATGGAGTGCACGAAGAAGAATGATGTAAGTGGAGCGCATTAAGTGGAATATGTAAATAGAGTGCAAGAAGTAAAATTATGTAAGTGGAGTGCCCGAAGTGGAATGATGTAAGCGTAACTGTGAAGAATATGGAATAGTATTTCAAGCAAAATGCTGTTGAGCAGTAGTTACGATTTCATAGCTAAAATTTCGTAATCGCATGATGATGTAACGATTTATAGTGCATCCAATTTACACGAGGGTATTGTGCAGAATGTCTGTGAAAATGTAACTCGTTCGAAAAAGAATAGGATGACTTCGTCTTCGCTATGAAAAGTTGAGATAGGTTGTTAGTGAGAGAGCAGAGTGGTATAAAATTATTGCCAAAAACCTCCTTACAATGATGCGTAATAATTGAACGTATGACGGCCCACATATTTCTGAGTCAAGTGACACACAGACAATGTCCAGGTGTGCCAATCATGACTTTTCCAGCCAAAGTCTACAGCATTTTACACCACAGTTTAAGTTTCTCGGATAAACCATAAATTCTGGATGTTAACTGTGAAAAAATCAATCAGTTGAGCTAAAAGAGAAAAATTTTTAACTTCGGTGAAACTTATCTAAGTAAATATAATCTTCTCTCTTTTGCAAGTTCAACTCCTACATATTACTTTATTTTAGCACGTGATAAACACAGTAACTTAAATCTGAATTAATCTACTAATTCATTAAGCCGGAATGATATTTTTCGAGGAGAGTGCTCGAGAAGTATTCATTCCGTGCGGGATCATAAAGCTACGCTTTCTCTCACATGTCGCCTGCAGCTGCAACACTGAGCTGAAAAATGATGAGCTACACACGTGGATGTGTCAAGATTTTTCTGAGTCTTGAGGCCCACTATTCGTTACATGACGAACACATAACCGGACACAAACGTCACATAAAATATGTGGTCACCGTACATCACGTAAAAAACATGAATCGCAAAACGTCACATGGAACATGGGGCCACCGTTAGTGACATGAAAAACATAAGGCCACTCTGCGTGACAATTAACATTTGGCAAAGCTGAGTGTTTGTGATGATCGACTCCCGATGAGACTCCAACTGCTAAAATAGCTCACAAATCAGCTTGTTAGTCAGGTTTGCGATGATATTCGTCCATGTGCAGGAATTTTTAAATTTTAATAGCAATCTTTTTCAGTCCAACGATATTTCAAGAAGAAATTCAAACCTGAGGAGAAATTTTGTCCGGTTTTGAATTTTTCTTCATTAAAACAGAGAAATATTTCTTGGTTAGCTTGTATTTCATTGTTAAAACTTTGTTACAATAAAAGAACGATATTAAATGCGCATCATGAACCGCCTACGTATGATCATGTTTTGTTAAATTAAATTAGAAAATGAACTGCTAATATCAAGAGGTTGAATATTTATTAACTTCTTGACTTTTTTCACCGGAAAAGTAAAGGATGCGAAATATTGCCCTGTATGTGATATGATTTATTATCAAGGATCGTTAGCTATTAACGAAAAAAGTGTTTATGTTTTCTTTTGATAATCTCCGGGAAATAGCAGCATCTTGACAGCGTGGAAAATTGCCAACACGGTAAAATTCGACCTTAAAGCCTAAATATAATCTTTTCTAAATTATGTACATCGAAAGTAAGGGACAAAATTTCATCAGAGAGGTGTAGAGGATCAGACCAAGAGAGCTGTAAATCTGAAAGAAAAAGGATTATAGTAATTGAAACTTTCGTGACCCGATGGTACTTTTACCTTCTTGTCTGTTTTGTGATGTTTTAAAAAATTGAGCCTTTCTAAAACGATTAAACAATTATTTTTTTTAAATCAGTCAGCAACATCTTTTACAGAGCAGTTGAATATTTCCAATTACAAAGCGATCTCATTTAAAGGGATTAAAGCATTAGAAAAATGGGCATTAAATAATTTTTGGAACAGTAAGGTCGTGTTTACATATATAATGCTGAAATCTTTTTCTTAAAAAAGCTTATTTTTGAGCCTTCAACACTTCTTATTAGAATGAAATGTTTTATAGAACCTCATAGTCTATTTTAAACCAATCAAACACATTCAAAAACTGTCTCATTTTTAAAGATCGTCTGTACTGCTTCGCACGATTTTTTGATGTAATCGACGTTTTTAAAGGAGCTCAGCAATTATATTTTGAGCATTGAATCTCGGAGAAAAGAGGCTGCAGTTAATGTTACCATACGAACAATACTAAGCCTTGCGATATCACAAAAATTCGATCTAGCATTAAAACAAGACTTCGTTAACCAAAATTTAAATGCCACCGCGGGACACACAATTTTCAGAAGCTCATGTCAACTCTTCACCTTAAATATTAAAAAAATGATAATGGGAGTTCTCAAATTACCGCGTGCAATATTCAATTTTACTTTATTGTCATTATGGTCGGCCTGAGGGGCGCTCTGAAGGGAGTAATGGAGGCGAAAGAGGGCCGGCCCGAGTTTATGAGCCTCGGTGTCATGATGATAAATAACATGTGAGAGTAGCATCTGATTCCCATCGTCTATTGTTGTATGGGCTAAAGAACATTAATCAGCCCTCGCGAGGGGTGTTGACTTTGGTGGCACAAGTCGCCGGAGCCACAATGATGCGCCACAATAGATAGCTGCCCCGCCACATCTTCGCCACCGTGTAATTGTTCCTCTGCCGCTCGAGAGACCGACTAAAAATAGCCGCATTGGACGCAACAATTGATGTCCCGGCCTCTGTAAACGAACGAGTCTGATTTATTGAGGGCGACGTGCATGGTGCGTACCGTCATCGCACCATAAAACTCGCCCAGAATCAACGTTTGTATTCACAATTTTCAGCGCCGCCCAACGGCCCAATCTTGCAATTCTGCACAGCAAATCCAAGTGACGGGCCGTTGGTGTGATGAGCAACGAGAGAAAGTGCGTCGCCTTGCGTGATGTTATCATATCATTTTCACGCAGTTTGTCATTTTGAAAGTGCAAAGCACGTGCGTCACAGTGCACCGCGGGGTACACTGCACCACTATGGTGCACTGTACGCCCATTGCACCAGACACCTAAGCCCCGCGGGCACCAGAAGGGTACCAATCCAGGGGTCAGTTGGCACCAGGCTGCCCAGAAAGAATCCGTACATCACTTACATTATTTTCTTTTCATCTTTTGTCATTCATTAATCTATCAAAGTTACGTACAATGCACAGTGGATTCAGCTTTAATTTACGTTCAGTGAACTCCTATTTTTGTGCAGGTTGCGTCATTTTCTTTTGTTGCGTGTATTTATCTGCCACCCATAGAGCAAATAATATTGAAATATCGCTCGGGAAAATATAGTATTGCACCAAGTAGGCCCGCTGCATCCCAGTAGANTCGTGTGCCTCGTGTGCCTCGCGTGCCTCGTGTGCCTCGTGTGCCTCGTGTGCCTCGTGTGCCCCGTGTGCCCGGAATGTGATGAACTGGAGCTAAGCCTCGTCAGGCCAGAGCCCTGACGTCCTGCTCTTCATTCCACTTTCTTGCCGCTGTACTTGTCTCTTTTGTGGTTAAGAATTTAAATGCTCTCGTTAAGTGTTGAAACGCTCACTTCTGTTTCGTGCTGCTCACGTTCTGTTTCGTGCTGTATACGTTCTGTTTCGTGCTACTTACGTTCTGTTTCGTGCTGCTCACGTTCTGATTCGTCTTGCTCACGTTCTGTTTCGTGTTACTCTCGTTCTGATTCGTCTTGCTCACGTTCTGTTTCCTGTTGTTTACGTTCTGTTTCGAGTTGCTCACGTTCTGTTTCGTGTTATTCACGTTCTGTTTCGTGCTGCTCATGTTTTATTTCCTGTTGCTTATGTTCTGTTCCGTGTTTCTTACGTTCTGTTTCGTGTTGCTTACGTTATGTTTCGTACTGCTTGGATTCTATTTCGTGCTGCTTACATTTGTTTCGTGCTGCTTACGTTTTGTTTCGTGCTGCTCACGTTCTGTTTCGTGCTACTTACGTTCCGTTTCGTGCTGCTTACGTTCTGTTTCGTGATGCTCACGTTCTGTTTCGTGCTGCTTACGTTCCGTTTAGTGTTGCTTACGTTCTTTTTCGTGCTGCTTACGTTCGGTTTCGTGCTGCTTACGTTCGGTTGCGTGCTGCTTACGTTCTGTTTCGAGCTGCTTAGGTTGTGCGTTGAGATTCTCAGAGCAGATTTCTTTTCCTGCCAAAACCTCAGTTTTCACGTCAAGTCCAAAGTGCCAATCCAATTACAATTGTAATTAGTATTTCCGTTTAGTTAAAGTGATATCAAAATGCAGGTAATGGTACAGTATGGTGCCTTGTATTCAAGTTTGAAAAATAGGGAGAATTTAAAAGAAAATTCTATGAAAGGCGATCCATACATGTCATAATTTCCATTTCAGTCATTATTCTAATCCATTTATAAACTAGTAACATTGCAGATTCAGAAAAAACTGTTCACTCACATTTGTCTCTCGGTTTCTACATGAGAAATTTCTTATAAAGTTTCCATTTAAAATTCAACATAAATCAACATAAGTCCAACCTCCTCCATTATCTCACTGGCTTCACTCGCAAAGTTGTGTCGTAAATAACCAAATGTCGCACCCTGAACCTCCCTTACTTTCATGCAGAATTACAGTGTCAGTGCAGTGTAGAACTGTACAGTGTGTAAAATTAAAGTTCTATTTTCAGTCTATTTAGAGGTAATTGAAAAAGTTGAAAAATCTGTGCTGAAATGCTTGGTAATCCTACGGACGAGCTATCTTGAATGCTCATCCCAAGGCCAACTTCAACGTGTCTTGCAAACTCTGTCGAAGGAGTACGACCGTTGTAGCACAATGACTTATTACCTTGTTGTCCAGTGCTCATGTGAAAACTGAACTTTTATTCCCTACTGTGATTTGATTCCTTTCAAATCTACACTTTTTTGGTGAGAAAATATGCAAAATTAACATTTTTGTAAGGAATTCCGCCAATACAGGCCTTTAGTTTCCATCGTTCCATGTATTTTCACCGATCAACTTTTCTCACAAAATATCATCCATGTAATTTTTGTTCCACAACGATATGGTCGCTGTACGTCGTTCTACAGTGTATTGCAAGCGCTTCTACACATTGGCACACTTATTCTACACACACTACACTTGGAAAATTTAGAGTCGGCCTTCACTCGTCAGCTCAGTGCGTGCAGCTGCCAGAGGCGTATTAGCGCAAGTGAGGCTGCATATGTGAGCCAAATGGTCAAATAATTGCTTCGAGTATACTGTCAGCAGTAAGAAGTTATTTAAGCAAAATATATTGGTACATTAGCTCATAGTTACATTGATGTGTTTTTCACGCGTATATGGAAAGTCACATTGGTTTGTAGGATTTACAAAGGTTGGCGATAGTTTGTGAGAAAGCGCTTGGCCAGGAAGATTTGAAGTTTTTGCTGTCTTCATTCAATTTTTTAATATTTTCCAGTCCAGGTGTAGACGTAATTAATGGATAGTCAGAAGAATTCAAATCTTCGCTTGAAATGCCGTGCACTTACGTTGACTGTATCTCGGTGGACGCACTGGGCAGTAAGTCATAATGGACTTACGGAGACTGTATCTCGGTGTGCGCACTGTGCAGTAAATCATAATGGGCTCATGATTTAGGAGAGTGAGTCATAAGGGATTTCTTACGCTCATTTTAATGTTGGTTTAGTACGAGGCTCGTCACACTTGGTTGCATGAGTGCACGTCGAAAATGCATCTGTACTCAGTATTATTTTCAGAAAATGGTAAATTGAGTGAGTGTATTAACTTTTGAGAGTGCATTAATATATACACTTTCACATTAATATAGATGCGCTTGCTAAGTGTATATTATATACCATTTTCCATTGGTGTAAGACGCGCTGAGGTAATCAATGAGCAATACACAGTACAGCCGATAAAGTGACACATTTTGAATGAACGGGACAGGATTTTAAAAATATCACAACCTTGCTATTTTTCGTACATTTGTGAGAAAAGCATGTTGCCAGTCGACTGGAGTATATTGCCTGCAGAAAAATAAACACTTCTTCGTTCTCTCACTTCTGTGTGAAGCGAGCTTTAGATATAACGTCGGGAATAGCAGTCAGTAGAAACGAATGCAAGCTCACCCACACTCGAGCGTGGTCGTATACGCTCAACTGATGGTGGAGACGCTTTAAAGAGAGCGTTTCCTTCCAGTCTCAGCGAGCAGTGAGAGCTCAACGAGAATTTGGCAATTTTTTACCTGAAATATTGAATTTAACATTGCCTTCACGCGGTCACTGAATGGGAAGCATAAAGTTCTTTCAAAAGAGCCTCAGTAACATTAAGTATGATTATTATTGTTCCTGATAATGAAGTCTTATTTCCTAACTCCTTTTATTAGAGAGAAGACCAAATACCCAATATTTTAGGAATGTTTGCTGCGTATCATGCTCGGATTATACGCATTTATTACTCGAATTATGTTGAAGACAGGCAACTTTCAAAGTTCGTCGACCTGACCACAAAAGCAATGTTCTGGTTAGCATTGAATTTTTTCTTTTTGATATGTTACAAAGAAATAGGAAACAATGGTTTTCATGTAGAAATAGAGTACAAGTGAAATTGTGTTACACAGCACAATTTGATTTAGCTCTACAAAATTTAATTCTGATCGTTGTCATCCTGTATATAGACCAGGCAACAAAATGCTAAGTGCTTCAACAACATTTCACATCCTGTAACTGCGCACTAAGCAATGTTCATTGTACACTAAGCACTGTACACTGAACACTGTATTCTGTACATTACAATCTGTACACTATATACTGTACACTGTAGACACTGTATTATACACTGTCGGTGACCTGAAGGCAAATGTTCTTATGTAGAAATAGCAACATGAAGACGAGCTAACAACTGCAGCTGTTAAACGCTGCGCCTTTTAAAGAGTAATTTTTTCATGTTAAGCAACAATCTTTGGTAAATTTGGTGAGAAGTAGTTACTTAATATCTTAGATAATTATGGTGAGATTTATTAAAGCAAGTCCGTAGGTAATTACGGGGATAAGTAATTTAGTAACTCTGTAGGTAATAATGGTTATAGCAAATTTGGAAATTAGTCGGGTAATTGCAGAATTAAGGACTGAAGCATTCCAGAAGACCCTGCACTGGGCGCGACGCATTACGCAGGGCAGGCTTAACGTGACTCGGTGATTTCTCAAGACAAGGATAAGGAAAGTCCAATACAATGGAAGAGGTTTCTTGTGAACTCGGTCAGAACTCCACAAAATATAGTCGAGACATCACGTTAGGGGCTCAACTTATCATAGGCGTTAATTAGGGAGGCGTTTCGCAAGAGGCATAACTTATAACCTCCTGAGCCCCTAGCGCGGTAGAGGCCAGGAATCCCTTCGATAGCTGCTTCTCCCCTAAGCTTTCGCACGATTTACAAACACCGTCTCCCCTACGCACCCACTCTTTAAAAAGGTTCGCAGGAACAATGGATATAAATGCGAGACTGAAAGTATTTCAATGGAGACCATTTTGTCATCCCCACGGCACCGCAGTCTCGCAGCTACACGAAGAGTCCGTCATTTGTGGAGAGTGTGCTCGTTCCTAGCGAGCTGCCTTGAAATAAACGGAAATGTGAAACAAATTCGTGAAATTTTGAGGAATGAATTCGTTTTAGTTTCTGCGGAGCAGCGTATCTCTCTAATCGAGGCGCGTGACCTCAGCCAGCCCCCGAGCTTTTGAAGTGTCCAAAACAAATTCCATGCGAAAAGAGCTATTGCCTTCTTCATCTTCTTGGGTAATTAAATATTAACTTATGTTTTTCTCACTTAAACTTGAAATTAGACACCGGAATTAAGAATAAATTAAATGCTCTTCTTCATATTCCAATCCTGGAAATCGCCATTTATTAGCCACTCGAAAAGTACCTTGCCAGAGGAAGGGAAAGAGTATTTCTTCAAATTTCTGATCCAGTTGCCCGGCTTTGCCATCCTTGCTTGTACGGTACTTCATATGTGTACTGTGTGGGCACAACTGTTGTACATGAGTGTGCTAGTGCAGTGCATGTACACCCTCCAAGTCCTGTACATAGGAGGATTGTGTCTGCTGTAGCAGTAATGCCTCATACTCACTGTATACACAACCGTCTTCTAATAAGAATTTTATACACCTCTCATCCGTGAGAGCGACCAGGGAAGCTCAATTATTATAAAAATAAAATATATTGTATAGTACTTCTTGCCACTCCGTGAAATAGAAGTACACAATTGTAATAGTGTATTTTTGTAAATGATGTACAGTCGTGATGTTGGTCTCCAGAACTTTGGATCCCAACCTAGGCTCCCCTTCCAGAGCGCTCCCGACGTCAATCGTGGGTCGGCGCGATGGGCCAGAAGCGTTAGATTATCCCTGGGATCAGCGGATGGATGTTAGTCCTCAGGGTCTCGATAAACTTCGTGCACCGACTTCTATGAGACGACCAAACGTGGTCTATGCGATGTAGCAGTAGACGAAAGAACTTTTGATAATCGTAGGCCACTTTTGTCCTTGTTGTGCTAGCAGGGAAGAGGAATAATTCTCGAGTTCACTGGGAAATGGTCACTGTCATTTAGCTTTAGCAAATCGATTCGCAGAAATGGTCGACCGAAGAGAAAATAAGAAATTATTTTTGCGTGGGTTACAATTCCACATTGTTTGAAAAATACACGCATTCAAGTAAGCCGTCCAACCTCTTTTTGTTCATGCTGCATCGCAGCCATCATTTTCCATCAAAAACGAAGTTCTCTCTCGAGGGCGGAGCGTAATGAACTGCTACACTCTAATCTCGAGTTCACAGAACGTCCTTCGCTAATTTTGAGATCAAAGCAACTGATTAAATAGGGACTGAAAATGCACTCTTGACGCTTGGAAACGTGGCTTGAAACTCAATCCCACTGAAGCAAGAACCCTCAGTCGTTCCTCATTACCATCTCGCTGGTCGGGGGCTCAAAACTCACAGAATCTTGGGAGGTCTTGTCCATCTAAGGAGGACGAGAACGAGATAAAAATTTTCGCAGGTAAGTAGCTAAAAATCTTTGCAAAGTTCTTGATCAGCAGACCATTGTTTATATCCTTAAACTAAGCGAAAGAAGAATCTGTACAGTACGTGCTAATCAATGAAAGAGCTAGAATATTGCAAACTAAGAACTAGACGCATAACACATAATCGACCTCTTTATCTCCACTCAGCACGCATCTGAAATTTATTTACATTTTATATAATTATCTACTTAGCAAGATGAATGAATTTGCACATGAATAAGACAGCCAGAAGCGTCTTGTAAAATTAACATTTACTATTCCCATGGATGAAATATGTGCACTAATGAATGATCTTCAAAAGCATCTCGTACAAACTACTCTTAAGATTAATGTGGATGACTTATTCACAGGAGAGAGAGGACAGCTGCCTCGCAAATCTCAAAAAGAAGCTCTTTCGAAATAAAAAAGTAAAGAAATTCAGGCGTTATTATCGGTTAGTCGTACACAAAAAGTTCTTAGAACATAATGTCCTGCTTATTAATTATAATTCTCCATAAAGCATCATCATGTAGACACAAATCACGTTCATTTGCCTTTATAATGATAAGAAAATGACGTCTGGTAATCAAAAAATTAATTGAAGACCTTTGAATTCAATAAAGGAGAGGTCAATGGAGGAAGAACTATAGGAAGTCCCCAACTAAATCTTTAGTAAATGAGTTACGCTATTACGCTGTTCATACATGAAAATTTATCGGACGAAGGTGTGGAAGCCGGGAAGAAGGAGCTCGTATTGTCTACGGTGGATGAGGAGCGAGATTCCGGCCCTGCGGTGGAGTAGGTGAATGCTGGGGAGTGGGACTTGGCCCGCAGACGGAGGGAGGCGATGGAGGAAGACATGGCCCCTGGCTGGTCACGGTACATGTACGGGGAGGTGGGTGCGGGGTACGGGCATGGGGTCCCGCAGCTACCCAGAGACGAGGACATCGACGTCGGCATGATGCCTGTCGAGGCGGTCTGGCCAGCCGTTTGGAAGCAATTAATAGGCGCCATGGCCGTGTGTTGTTGAGTGATTAACGGGTTCATGTTGACACTGTTGAAGCCCCATGGCAGATTCTTGGCCGCTATGGCTGGAGGAGTGACTTTTGCCCAGTTGTTGTAGGTGGAATACCCCGAGTACAAACCGTCATCCCACGAGAAGCCGTTCAGTTGTGCACCCCAGCCCCCCTTCAGGTCTCCAGGCATCCCTGATGTGAGCACATGTCGCTCTCTCTTGCGCCACTTCGCTCGACGGTTCTTGAACCATATCTGCGACAGAGACAATTTGCAAGGTAAACTATAGGAGAAATAGGAAGTGTGAGCATGACATTAAAGCACCACAATATTGCCCTAAGCTAGCAAGTATCTGGATCCTTGTGCACAATACTTCGTATATCCGACTGAGAAATATCTTAATAACAAACCTGGATTACCTCAGCAAACCCTTTGGACGGAAGTGTACCACAGTCTCAACCCTATGCTCTGATCACGAAAAATCTTCATCACCAGAATCCACTGGGAAAAACTTTGACAGCCGTACATTTCCTGGAGTGAGGTTCACAAATCCTGAACAGATTATGGAGCACTCAGAACAAATATTTAATTTGCCAGCCACGCTCGCTGAAGCGTTTTCGATCAAATTTTGGGACTGACGTAAGAAAATATTCTGAATGATCCAAATTTACACCTTCTGGCGAACTTCCTACGAGGCTGTGAACTTGCTTCTGTTGAAGCCACAAGCTCGTATTCAAGGTGAGAGGTGAATTTAGGAAGGGTAAACTAGAAATCAAAGTATAAATGTGAAATAAAAACGACAAATTAGTACTCACTATTTGATGCTTCATTCGATTGTGGATTGTGTAATAGATTGAATTTTATTTCGAAGATTGATGACTGCATTGAAGATGCAAGGTCATACCGACGGTATAATGCACTGAATGGTATTTTGAGTATTTTAAGTTACATTCAAAAGGCAAAGTTGCACTAAAGAATCTGAGATTATGTTGATGATTGCGAGTTTGTATTAGAGACTGAAAACATGGGTAAAGCTTAAAATTTGTACCGAAGATTGATGGTTAGAATGAAAAGTGTACGTTTGTGAAGGCGATAGCAAGTGTTATTGAAAAAAACAGTTTACATAGAAGATATGAAATTGAACTGAAGATTGAAAGTTGTTTGGGAAGCGCGATCAGTGATTGTGTAGATAGAAGAGGCACATGTCGCTCAGCATGAAGCATTGTTTATTCAGAGTTTAATTACACTGCTCAACTGAGTAGCGAATAATAATATTTCGCAGGGACGAAGACTCACACCTACGTCAGTTGCCACCAATTTTTTACCAGCTGAGTTTTTGAGACGAAATATTTCGTGGTTAAAGTGTACCAGTTTTATCTTTCGGTAATATTGAACGTGATGTTAGTATTTTAACGTAAATATTAATAACATATAGGATAATTGATGGACATATCCGTGATTCCATAAATGTTCAGTAACAGTGTACGCTACGATCCCAGTATTCAGAAAAGTTCCAAGTCATAATTTGAATTGCGTTCTCTTGTGAGCAATCACCCTGTAAGCGCTGCTCGGTGTTGCTGTGGGTGTGCAAGTGGATTTTCACATTGGGCCCTCATATAAGCTCTGTAATTGCGTACGTGACGCGCTGACTCCTTGAGAGTAACTTCTTTCATGTGCGTTAACTAAACATACCTTAAATTTTCATATCAAGAATCCTACTTCTGGCGTGTTTTTTTTCTACGATCAAATATGAAATTTGATCTTCTCATGAAATAATCGTACAAGCTGGGAAAAAGTGCCACCTGTCTACATAGTAAATCCAAATACCAACATCTACCTTCAGGAAAAATCCCCTTCCCCCTCCCTGACTTGAGTAACGCAGGGCTGCGTCCTGAGCTCCCACGTGGTAAATAAGCAATTCCCCCAGCTGACGCGCGCAAATGTGTCACGACTTGGCCCTCCCTGAGATTATGTTGGTTTACGTTACCTATTCTTGGGCGACTTTGGCAGACTTGGAGGCGACCAAAATTGACTTGTTTCACTATCTTGTTTTCAGCAATCTAATCTGTACAGTCCTTTAACTTCACTGAACTCCAATTGCTCATAGCTTGATATTCAATATTGAATGTTGCAGAGTTACTGAATGGCTTAGATTCAAGTAAAGAATTCATTCGAGTAAAAGCAGTTCCTCTTTACAGAAATTCAACTGCACAAAAAAACTATTGTAAGACATCGATGGAAAGATGGCGTTGTGTTTTTGTGAAAGTACACTGAAGTTATGGAAGTTGGTTGAAAGATAGCCCTTATATAAGATCCAATTCTATGTGAATTGGAAAGGACCTGAATCTAATTGCCTTATGCATGGAGTAAACAGTTAATTGGGATCAATATAACTACAAATTAAAACCGTATGTACGTGAGTAAAAAACCACGTTGGAAAAAACTTTTTTTGTAGAATTCATTAGCTTATAGATTAATAATTAATTCACTCAGTATGTAAGCCCTCAGCATCAATTGTCTGCTGGATACGCTTTCTGAAGCGCGACAGACGTTCACCGCATGGTCCCATTTCAGTGATCGAAATTCTCGCTTGATGGCGGACTGCAGGAATTGAACAGTGTTGTGAGGTTGAGCACTACACACTTTCTCAACTTATTCCCATGGCCAATGATCGAAAGGATTCAAATCATGTGAGCTAGACGGTCAAACATCTTTAGGTACACACCGTAGCAATTTTTCATTAAGAAGGTCTGGAAAGTTTTGGCCCCATGAGCGGGCGCTGTCGTGAAAGGACATAATTTAACTTAATCGTAGTTCTTCTCAATTCATGATAACATGACTGCCTTCAAAATCTTTGTATACATAGCAGTGTTAATTTTGAGTCCTGTTTCGATAAAATGAGGGGACATGATTTTACCACGCTTGCAACCCCTGCAAACACCATGACGGAGGCCAAATTTTACTCTCCATGACAAGAGGCCCTTTAGATGGGTCCAAGCCAATCACCTGCAAATGCCTGCCATTTTTGACCACCTCAACGACGAATTTTCTTTTCATCCACGAAGAAGTGAACAACTCGCACAAGTCTCTTCAAATGCTTCGAAACAACGAGCTTGATTCTTACTGAATGGCCTTCGAACGTGCAATTAAGATATTTCGATGTCGTCTGCTTAGCACTTCATATCAAGGTTATGTATGACAGATACATCAATCACATATACTACCTGGAAAATATGGAAATTGACATTTAAAATAGTCCCAATTTTTTGTTTACACCCAGTGATATCGAACAAGATACGACAAGCGTGCCTACTGCTCAGAGCTGCACAGAAATGACTGCATTGCAACGTCCCTCATAAGCGAGACGTTGTCGTCAAGCCGCAGACTCACCCTGACTTGGGCCTCCTTGAGGCTGAGCCACAGGGAAATTTCTTCTCTGGCGCTCAGGTCGGGGTATCTGAGGAGAAGATGAACATTGTCGTTAGTTGTACTCGTGCAGAGGCAGGATCAAGTTGAAAAACTCAATAGCAAATACATACAAATGAGTTGCATTTTTAGTTAGCAGTACACACTGGAACCATAACAGCTTCAAAGAGAACCATGTGGTGTTAAAATCGTCAAAAAGCCATGACTGCACGGTTGCGTTATCAAAAATAATAATCATTAACAATGCATTTCGCTGTTTTTTATCCAATTTCCGCACGCCAGCGAATACCACGTCACTAGAAACAATTTACGATTTTTGTATTATATATAAAATGATAATATGGTTTTGTAACGCACTTTCTTCTTTCTAGTAAGTTAAACAGTATTTCAAGAGCAAAACACGCGTAGTTTCAATGTAGTGTCAGTGACACATCAGTAAGAGCCAGTGTAATGGCGGAGTCAGTGTAACACCAGTAAATGCTGGTGTTTTATCTGCAAGCGTCAGTGTAATATCAGTTTAGTGTCATCGTACTGCCAGTATATACTAATAGCAAACGCCAGTGTACTGTCAGCAAGTACCGGAGTACTGTCAACGTGTGCACCGAGATACAACAGAAGATTGTGTCAGCGCTGTCAACACGACTCTACTGACGTGATGCTGACGTCACTCACCCGACACGCGAGTGATATGATTAAGGGATAAAATAGGGGACACGATTTGGTGACAAATTTAAGAAACACGATTTGGGAACAAATTAGTTGACACATGAGGTGACGAAATTATGTAAAAAACTTGGTAACACGATTGTGTGACCAAATTAGGTGACACAATTAGGTAACCAAACTAGGTAACACGATTAAATGAGTTAATCAACACGTAAATACGTACGTCCCCGTTACTATTCTTCTTCCAGTCTTCAGTTAACAAAAGCAGAGAATCAGAAAATCCCACACATTTAATAACTGTTATAATTTCTTCCTTCAAATGTAGATTTTGCCCTATCTAATGCAGTTTTTAATTAAAATCTAACATAATCAAAACCTTCAAGGCAATCGAAAACTTCCCTGCAATTGAAATCTCAAATGCACACAAACCTCTAATCTAGTCATAATCTCCGATGAAATCAAAACCGCCATTTAAATCAAGATCTCTAATACAAATAAAACTTTTGATTCAATCAAAACCTCCAATAAAGTTGTAGCCTCAATTGCAACCACAACTTACTATGCGGCCGCAACCCATCATCCAATCAAAACCTCCGATGCATTCCCAACCTCCTATCCAGTCAAAACTTCTAACTCAGTTAAAATATCCAATACATTCAAAATCTATAATCCCATCAGAGCCCCTAACGCCACCAAAACCTCTAACGCAACCAAAACCCCTAACGCCGCCAAAGCCCCTAACGCCACCAAAACCCCCAACGCCACCAAAGCCCCTAACGCTACCAAAACCTCTAATGACACCAAAACCCCCAACGCCACCAAAACGTCCTATGCTGCCATCACCCCTAAACTGCGAGGTTGCCTTGTGCCTTGTCATGTCGGAAGTGCAGTTCACGCGTCTAATCGGTTGTAAATCTGTCAAAGCTAAGGTGGTATGAGTCACTCAGTGTGCAGGTGTCATCACGCATGCACAAACTCGAACAAGATAAGAGAGTGTCCATCTTTCAGATTATCCCTGGTGTCACTACCGGACAGATAAGATGCACCTGATAGCGTCCATGATAAGGAAACGAGTGGAGCGATGCCTTCAATGCAAGTTTCGGAACGAGCTTTCCCAAATATCTTTGTTCACATTCAGGTGAGCTGAACTGAGAATGTGAAGCAAAATAAACCCTTTTTTGTATTTGCAACGTACATTTTAGAAACATTTCAAGCTAATTTTACGGTTGTACACTTTAAATGCCAAAATTTATAGGGCTTGAAAATCCTTCGACAGAAAGCTGTACATTCACAAGCGAAGCTGTTTTGTTCGCTCTCAGAATCTGATTAAACTTATAGTTTTTCGAAAGCTAGCTGCAATTCTAAGCAGTGAGATTACATTTTTTATGATTTAGTTTCCATCAGCTAGTGTAAAAATTTTTGAGGAAGGAAAAAATAATTCTTCATAAGAATATTCTTTAACAAAAATGTCCCGTTTATTTTGCTACCTATGTATATTGTCACTGACGTAGTTTCGTACATTTTGAGTACATGTATGATAGCTTTATAATCGATCACAACTTTAGGAGAGGTACACATACACAGCTGAGAGTAAATGTGTCGCTCAAAGGAAACCTCATCCAAATATTTTCTGCCAATCAAGAACGCTTTTGTTAGATAAAATGATTAAATGAACGGAGAACTTTGTTGCTGCCTGGTTGAACAAAACTCTCTCTATGTTACGCTCAATTTAGAAGTTCTACCTGTTCCCTCGTTTTCTAACCTTTGAGTTTGCATGAAAAGTTGAATTAAATAAATAGGAGCTCACGTAAACTTGGATAAGCCAAGTATTGAATACAAATTGTGAAGCTGGAATCTAACCCCACAATTGAACCATCCTCGTTTGATAACAACTTCTCGACCAACCACTCCTTACTCTTTAGGTCTCGCGAGCGCAAGGCATTTTCAAGCCAAATTCTGGGAGCGCTCGGGAGGAAGAAAACGTATATTTCTGCGTGGCACAAAAATGCGCAGTTAATTACGGGTACCGGTAGTGATGAGTACCACAGGCGGACACGAGTCTCAACACTGCACCGTGCTCACCTGCAGCGAATAGCAGAAGCTGCTTGTGTTTTGAAGAGTACGCCGGGGGATGTGGATATTACACTGTCTGTATAGTAGATATAAATTACATGTACAGCAAGCTAAATTTGCGAGAAAATGCATTTACGAGGCCAGTAGCTTTAAAGCGAAGCGCCGAGGTGTTGATGATACCGACAGCAAACTTTACTCGAGCTGTAAAATAATAAAAGCTGGAGCTTGTGAGAATTTTCAGCAATCTAAATCCTTGATTTGTGTATTTATGGCTGTTATTGATAATGGAATCACGGGCAATAGTTCTCTCATGTTCTTTTTTATACTACATCTGCTTTTACATTTAAAGCACCACGGATTTTTCTGCACGTCTTACCACAGAAGCTATGCTTAAATTAGGGCACAGTTCACCTGCTTGCACAGCGAAACATTTTTTAGTCACCACCCACATTAGCTTGAAAATAGAAAGAAAGCTGTATCATTAAACTTTGTAGAGAAGAATCACGGTTGTTTTGAAAGACGATTGTTCTACTGAAAGTACAAAATTTCTAAAACATCAGCCAATTAATTCTATAAAATATAGGACAGTAAGAAGTAACCCATAGGACGCGTCGCAAAACGCGCTATGAACAGCATGCGCCGTTGCTGCAGCGCAGTGCCAGAATTTTGAGGCTAATTAATGATGCAAATAAATATTTCTTTCGAAAATAAGCTACTCTTGCAGGGAAAATTTCATGAAAACTCGGAAGAATAATCAATGTGACGAACTCAAAGTCCATTCATGAAATGTTGCTTCGATGCTTCATTTTTCTTCAAAATCAACTGCGCCCACTTTTAAAATTAACCAAATTCAGCTGATGTGATATTCTTCGCGCTCTTAGTGTCTTGGTAATTTTGAGACATTTCGGTACAGTGAGAGAGCAGGTCAGCAGTGGTAAAGACTCTGTGGGGCTCTCAGTATTACAGAGGAAAGGAGCTGCCACACAGAATATCTGCTCTCTGCGTTTCAAAATGTAGTTCGATAAATTTTTGAATGTATTTTCGGAGTAAGGGTATTTCTCGTCCATTGATGACTACATCAACTTAGATAAAGCTGGGCTTAACGACTTCAGATTCAAGGGCTAGATATCCTTTACCATTCATGCTTTTTCCGAAATTTTCATAAAAATACGGGTTACAGCCTGCTGGAATGCACGATCGGCATGTAAAAGCTTGCACAAAATAGCGCGCTTAGATCAAAATTTTATTGTCACAATGTTGTGCCACGTGTGACTTCAAGGCTAGCACTATTTCAGCAGTCGCCTTTTGCAGCATATAATTTCGAATCTCAAATACGCAATTCAATACCAACGGAAACTCACGTTTTCATTTTCGAAAATTTGGAACAAGTTGGTGTTCGGCGAAATTATTCGCAGAAATTTTGCCCCCCCTTACTCTATTTTCAGCGGAATGATTGTTGTAGCTTTCATGCTTTCCAATTTCGTCGGACCTTTTCGAACGGAGTGATAGCTATAAGCGATCTTCCTGTGTACAATGATAATAAACAAAAAATTATCCAGCCTATGGGGCCAAGTGCGGCAGCTCACAACCGAGGATATAAGACGTGAGGTCGAAATCTCATTGCGTGATAATACAGCAGAACGCTTTAATTCACGTGTCCTTAACACGCTTCCTGGGAAGGAAAAATAGCATTTTAACCCTCGAAAGATAGCATCGTCGGACGAAACGGGTTATTTTTTAAAAGCTATATTTAAGGACATTTTTTTGAACATGTAGAGATTTGAGCTTTTGTTCCACGCAACGGTAATTCACGAAGGCCTCAAATCGTACCAGATTCCTGATAGACTTGTAAAAAAAATTTGGAATTCGTGAATTAGGTGCATGTATATATTCACGTGTGGATTCTGAAGGCGTCGAAGACGGTGTCAAGTCAAGCAGATATGTACAAGGTCTAGCAAAAATGATCTGACACATTTGTACGTGTAATAAAATGTAAATGAAGTATGGAAGTAAAAAAGTGTTTTTATTTTGGAAAAGTACATATAATGAGATTTTGTTTCATTGTTTCAAAAATTAAATCCGTCAAATAGGGTACATTAATGTCCGCACACTGTTGAAGGCGTTCACGAAAGTTGTGTATAACTCAGCGGGTCATTTCATGTGGAATGGCAGTAATTTTTTGACGAATTGCATCGTTAAGTTGTTCAATAGATCGAGGGCGATTAATGTATACCTGTAAACAAAATGGTATTATATATTTTTATGAAAATAAAAATCCTGTTTTATTTCTTTACTTTTTTTGCCTTTTATTTAATCTAAAATATGTCAGATCATTTTGACTGACCCTGTATTACATACGGATGTTCTATGTAAGAGCTTACACCCGTGGGGTATCAAAGTACTGTTAAGTAGTAAAATAGATAAATTAAAATAAATTAGGTTGGGAAAATATACGTTGATTTCTAGCTTTATCTAACGTGTTTAGCAGGAAGTATATCTATGTTCGTCAGAGGAGATGTGTTCACAAAAAATATAATTTCAGAAAGAGGTGAAAAATCATTTCATTAATCATTGCAAAGGATCTTTTATCAGCCAATAAACTACGCTACAAACATGTCGCAGATAAGATAAGGGCTTATCAGCCATGAACTGATTTTCTAAGAATTGAAAGCAAGATACAATGTGTACAACATTCTAGAGCTTGATAAAGTTCATGGGAAAATTACCTTTCATTTCGTTAAAGAAAATTATTCCTTGTATTTAAACTTAGCATTTTTATCAGGTCAGAACTAAAATAATATGCATAACACATACTGCATTCATTTTAATGAAGATCGACTGAATACCGCGGAAATATCTCTCGGAAAGTCGGTGAGGAGGCTGAGCTCTGGGTGACGGCCGCACGACATCGGGCACACGGCCGTCCTCAAATTTAACAGGTGGCCGCGATTTCTCCAAACAGGTAAAATTTCATCTCGACAAATATCTCCGTTATGAATGTAAAAATCAAGAATTTTGTTTTCACAGAGTTGATTATTCTATTCATTTTCCTTCTAATCTAAACTAGCTTATTCGAGTAACGAACACAAATTTCATGAACACTTAAAAACTTGTACTCTTATGTGTTAGCCCTTTGATTACGTTACGTTAGGTTAGATGATCGCGTGTACCACACATGGCGCACGTAGCGCTCAAAGTGTTGAGGCACCAGCATGAACCTTACCGAGTGGGACAGTGGCAACAGAACCGCAGCTGCACTCAAGAAGAAAGGCAGTCTCGGCCGTCGAACTAAACCGAAAAGTATGAAGGAATGAACGACCGAACATGAAAATGAATGACAAAAAGAAACTCGATTCCAGTTGTTTTGTAAAAATTGAATGGGAATGGAACCTGCTGCCTCATGAAGCTATGAAAAAGTCGAGAACTTAGATACAGAACTAAAGGTGTGCGACGATGCAGAGTGACCGTTTGAAGCGGGGCGGTGTGAACATTGGGAGACACTGCGTTACTGCTCTGTTGTGTGCCTGGTGAGACACTGCGTTATTGTTTTGCTGTTTTTATAGTGAAACAATGCGGTATTGATCTATTGTGTACATAGTGAGACATTAAATTAATGAATTATATTGCAATCACGTATGTAAATAATTTCTTACACTCTGGGAATGCAATTGCTTGTAATGGCAGAGAAGTGAAGCGATTGGCTGACAGGTCCAGAAATTTAATTCGATAGGCTAACGTATTAATTGTTCGTCAATTTAACTACCATGAACGGACGGTAAAAATTCAGTTATCCAAAACGTTCTGTTACCCAACGTATTGTAATGCCCTTCGGTCAAATTTCACACTAGCTGAAATTTCCAGACTGAGAGTAGCCTACAATGACCTCTTTAGGAATACGATAGGTGTTCGTCGACATGGCAGCGCCTCAGACCTGTTCGCATCTCATAATATCTACTGCCTAGACAAATGCACCTGCGTGCAGCCTCCACAGGAGAACTGCGAGGGTCAAAAAATAAAGCTCTAACAGAGGCAACGAGAAACTCGGACTCATGCCAACATTCATCCATGCATAGTACTAACATAGAATGGAATAGAAGCTCGGTTGTGTACATGGTGAGTTATTGCGTCAAATCTTGCGTACGAGATGAGGAAGTGCGTAATTGAACATTGAAATATTATTTGAATTAGAGAATATATAATCGTCTTTCCGATAACATGAGCAGCGTTACTTACCTGTTTCTATAAACAAGAGTAAGTCTAATCGTCGTGATGACTCCATAGGCAGAGTTGGTTACCTGTTCATAGATACCATAGAACGTTTGACTGTCCCTCTGATGATAGAGGTAGAGTTGCTTACCTGTTTCTAGAAAATGTTCCTTCAAGTTCCTGAAGCTGTTGCGAAGTAAAATGAGTTCTTTGTCTTCTTTGTCGCTTCTTCTTGTTGTTCTTGTCATCGTCGGTGTCTGCACCGCAGGACTGGCTTGGCTTCTCACTTTGGTCTGATGGAGAAATAAAAAAATTGACTTTAGGGTGAAATTGATCAAAAAGACAGGACGAGTAAAAATTTCGATTGGAATACCGAGTAACGTTTTCCACTTAAATATGTTTAGAAAATATTTCAAGGTTTACATTCACTGTCACTGTATTTTAAACCACTTATCAATACGCACGAACATATACATATTAAGAGCAAACTCTGAAATTCATATTGTTTCATAACATTATATCTTAAATGTTGCGAGAACAAATGGGAGCGACACTCGTCTGAGACAATTCTCTTTTCGAACGATTATCATGTATTTGATTTCATGTTTTTCTTTTATGGCATCATGCACTTATGCAATTTGTGAGCAGGTATTTGAACGCACCATCGAATGTGATACAGCTGTGAGCTAGAAAACATACAGAGGAACCTTACGTAAAAAATTAAAGATTTCACGCTGAAAAATAAGGAAACAAAAGACTCGGGAAGTGTAGAAAATAGAGGCTAAAATAACTAACGAATTGAGACCCGATGAGATGTTATATGATCTGCTTAATCATTTATAGTCAAATATAAATCTACTGGAGTATAGATTCCGACGGCCTAAAATTTACAGATTGTGCGTTGAAACAAGTAGTAGTTGTAGTGGTAGCGAAAGCAGCGCTTCAGAAACTCAGTCTATCT
>VOMN01104721.1:0-32184 GCA_014899125.1 Orchestia grillus | reverse complement strand
TGCAACTCAAAGTTTCTTAAAAAGTGTTCCCCAGTGTAATATTAAAAAATGTTAGTTAAAATTAATTTGTGCAGCAAAAGGTCAAATTAGACCTCGAGACATTTATTTTGACTGCCTGCGCATATGCATTTTAGTTCGTCATGTTTTCGCACTTCAATCTGACGCCAAATTGAGCTAGCCCTCCTCCCCGTCCACTGCCCTCGACTGAAGCAGCTTGCGTCCTCACCAAATGGGGAGCGTTGAGACGCGTTACGTGCTGGGGAGGAGTTCCAGAGGAGGCCCACTGCAGAATCGGGGAAGGCTGTGATAATACCTTCACATAGGATTATTTACAGGGTAATTGTTTTTACTTTTACTTTGAAGCTAGAAGTTCATTTTTCCGAGACGTTTTATTTCACAATATGTGTCACTTTATCTCGAAGAATATCTCACATTGAGCAAAAATTGAAATATTACTCTGTTTTTAAATGAATTATCTTACGTGTCTTACATACTTTCACTCATTAGTTTTGTTTTACGGTCAAATGCCGGCAAAATATTTCCTTATTTCTGGATTTTCACTGCTTATCTTCTTACACATCTAAATTGTTCAGCGGCCTCATAAGTTAGCATCAATATACCTTCCTCAGTTATCAAAATTCACGCGTTTTAAAATACGCACGTGCATTAGTCACAAAAATATTTTTCCACTCTTTCTCCCATCTTCAACAAACCGTTCAACCTCATTCCTCCAGTATTCACCCCTCAAGACTACAACTCGTCGCATCATAACGGAGTCTAAAACTTTTAGTTAAGTCAACAACGTTAAAATGTACAATAGCTTCAAGAAAAAATCTCTCCGTGCATTGCCCCGTTGAATTTGACTCGGAAACGACTTCGCACGTCTTATTTCGAAGAATCGATCCGGAACGCCAAAGAGTTTTTTACATTTGAAAAAATCTAATCCTGAAACCAAAATGAAAAACTACTTCTTAGGAAGTTGTATTCTTTCTTACTGAGCACACACGTTCCCTCAGCACTGCTGGGCGTATTCTCGCCAAATTGGCTGCGCAGAATTTCCGTACGAGCGTGTGGGAGTCGGAGGTTTTGTGCCTTTGCCCTCAACGGAAAGTTAACATGGCTTTGCCATTGTGTGTTACTCTTTTCCAGATTTCCAGGATTCAGGGCCCCGTTCAGAGAAGAGAAAATTGAGGATTTGTAATTTCGTGAGGGGGTGTCTTTTTGACAACTTTTTTCAGTGACGGGTTTTGAAATTTTGATCGTTCTCTTATCCTTTTCTTGCCGGCTGAGTGACTGTTGTGAAATTTGATCACCTGAATGGATGCATACGATGCTGCATTGCAGTCGAGTCGTGGGGGAAGGAGAGCCAAAGATGGGTTCACGCGAGGCTATCATTATTTCGTGAACAATTTTCCTAAGTGTACTTTGAAGTATATTTTTGAAAATATAAACTGGGAGTTAATACTTTATTTAGGGGGTCAAAATTTCAAAAATTGCCGTGATTGGTTTCTTGGAAAAAGCACTTTGCTCAATTGATGCCTTCAACCAACTGATGCTTCCAGCCCAACTGATGTTTCCAGTAATCCACCTCACAGTAGAGATCCTGAATGTCTTTCATTCCGGCAAATAAATCAACTCCTTAGTGCTGTTTAGTGAAGCGTCTCATGTATTAAAAAACTTTCTACCAACCGGGTATTCGCAATCACAGGACGCTGCGAGTCTTTCCGCGGAGTTTCCACTCCAGGGAGCTTTAGATTTCCGCAATTCATCAGCGTCATTCCTCGCTCACAAGCTATCCTTTACAAGTGACAGTATACACCATCTAAGAAATGTCGGTTTTGTGCATGAATTTTCCCTTGCTTGTGACATCACCAAAGAAATTGATCCCCTCACCCAGAGAACCTTTAGGTCTGTGTTACGCTCAAGAGGAACTTGAGACTGCGGCGATGCATGAGATACAAGACCACATTATGCTTCAACTTGCCCTGCAAACACAGCCTGGCTGTTGATAGCAGGCCTGGTCATTCATATTCATTGTCTCCGCTTGGCACACAGCACAGAGGATGTTAGGGTCCCGTCCTAACTCACGCAGCAACCGAAGAAAAAGTTCCTTCCATGCAAAAAAGTAGAGGAATCACACTGTTTACCACACGAGTTACGTAAAGTAACAATACGTTTACACATTTTTAACGATATGAGGGACTGTAGCAATGGAAATTTCATTCATTATTAAATTTATATCTGCCTAAAGCACCCAAAAAAATTATACGTTGCAAATACTAAGACCTGCCTAAAACAAACATTCAATTCACGTTGATAAAAATCTTAAAATGTATTCTCAGAAATGAGCTCCAGGAAACATTTTATACTTTTCATGAATGTCACGTGTAGTGTGTGAGTGGGTCATGAATGTCACGTGTAGTGTGTGAGTGGGTCATGAATGTCACGTGTAGTATCAGTGGGTCATGAATGTCACGTGTAGTATGCGCGGGGCTTTTGATTCAAGACAAGAAAATTCTGCAGTGGACTCTCTTCTTACGTGTAAAATGTTCTCTCATTTTCTAGCTGCTCTTGAGAGCGTGACAGTTTTACAATTTCACGTCAGGTATTTGAAAGAAAGAAAATGTTCCTGAACTTCTCGCTCTTCCCACTTGTCACGTAGACGAGCTCCCGAGAACACAATCTTTTCTTCATGCTAAAGACGCACACAAGCGTTTGGAGGTCCCATCTTTGCCCTCCGCGAAATGGTTCTCATTTCAGACACTGAAGTATATTCGAACCTCATTCTTTCAATGCAGATCGCTGACGGTTTTTGTTGGAAAAGCCGTTTTCTAGTCAAATTTACTAGGATACATTTTGAACTGATTTTCTCCCAAGTGAGGTTCCATTTTTCAGATATGCTAAACGTCCGGTCATTTTGCATCAAAGAGGAGTTTTGAGGAATGCTTCGTTCCTTGCAGACATCAATTTCTCCTAAAAGGCCCTCTCTTTGAGTCAGTCGCAAAAGGAACCCGAATAAAACGCTCCGAGCGAAGGCACAGCGTGCGCTTTTGTGCGGCGTTTCACATTGGCGAGATGCGGCCGTCCCCCCGCAAAGTATTTATGATACGGATTTTTGAGCCGGCGCTTTACAGATATGCTAAACTCAGGACTAACAGAAGGGAAGCGACATGGTTACGGCTGTGGGACCGGGGTATGGAACTCGTGGTTTCTTTCATTACGTCACCGGAGTAGCTCTGAGAAAAAACGAGATAACGAGGACGATTATTGCGAGCTCGATCAGGGACCGTCCAACCTATAATTCGATGAGCAGCGTAGGAAAGGCGTGAAGAAACGAGCTTGGAAGGAAATTAGATAGCAAAACCCACAGAATCATACTGTTACTGGCAGAGTGAGAAGTAATGGTTTGAAGTTCCCTTAGAGATAAGACGAGCGAATACTTAAGTATTATTATAGCCTAAGAAAGAAAGAAATAAAATTCAACCGTGCACAGCCCAATCGCTCTTTCATAAGTATTTTTCACCCTTCGTTGTCTGTCCGTGAGAACAATTATAGACACCGATAATTCTGGTATATTGACAATTATAAAACCTACAATGTTTTGATTCGAACTTTGCTCAAACCTGTTCTCATTCTTTAGTGTAGGAGATTTTCATGATGACGACTGTCGTTGTATCTAAAACTATTTTCGAGCTGCAAAAGTCGTATTAAAAATCAGTACAGCTATTTTCGTTTAGTTTACTAGCCCGTAACGCAGTGGCAGCGCAGTGGCGCGGTCGTTATGTCTGCTTTAGAACGTTACTGCCGGGATCTGTAAGCGGTTACAATCCAATTTCTCGTCTGTAGAGATAATCTGCGCAAAACTGCCAGAATACGTCTCAGAACTACCATCGCTGCAAAAAACTGCCTAAAGCCTACCGCGCAACTGAACTAGTTTTCAATGGGGTTTGCAGGTTACTCGGAATATTTTTTTCACAGTTTAAACGTCTTTCAAAGTTCAAAATCTCCCGTAACAAGGCACGGGAGGGCGTCGGTTGGGCCGAGTTAGTTAGGCCACGGCAGGTCGCAGCCTCGCGTCAGGCAGCAATCCGTGAGAATCTCTCTCTCTTTGAGCATTTGAAATGATTATTGAACAATTATTTTAAGGTACATTGAACTAACGTTAGTTCAATTACACTAACAATGATTAAAAATGCACGTTTCTGTACAAATTTATTTCGGAAGAAGACATACATATATCATCCCACAATACGTATGGGCTAGTGTTCGTACAAAACTATTTTCTTTTATTTCAATGAAAAATGTGTACAATATAAAGTTAAATAACCGCTGCTTTACTTGCCCGTCAGACCATTGCAGAAGAAGGTCACGTGCATTTTCGCACAGGAAATACCGTACATTTTAAGAATAAAAGTAGTAAGTCTCATTTTTGAAGCGTCGCTCTACTAGTTTACTGAGAAAATAGCTTCATTCATGAGGCTTCAGACAGTTTGAATCCACTACAAGAAAATAGTTTATGCGTACACAATTTAATAAAATAATTCTATGTTAAGATGCTGAAATATGGGTGATTACGTTTGTGTGGACATTCCTGGGGTGACCAGTTGTTTGCAATGGGGGGAAACGTGGACAGCATTTGATGGCAACCCTGCCAACTCGCGATAAGTTATAAGAAACTATTTTAAGGTAGCAAATGTCTCGGAAAATTGGTACGGGTTCAAGAAGAGAAGTTTGGCATGCAGCCTGCCGTGCGAAGGTGGCTTGCGAGTGCGAGGCGGACGAAATCGTCGTCTAAAAAGAGCGACGTTTCTATTTAGAAATAGAAAAGCGAGATGTACATCTGGAAACAGCCTGTTGATCAATCAGCCTGTTGATTAGGACTGCAAACAGCCTGTTGATTAGGACTGATGTTTTGATCAATCAACAGGCTGGTACCCGTATAAACTTTGTTTGGAAGACGTTTTTATTAACATTTAAAAAGATATTCCTTCATAAACATCAGTCGTAATGTGTGCTAGGACAATGTACGTCGTGTTCAAAAAAGAGTTCGTGTAGGCGTATTCATTTTCTAAAAATTTTAGTTTAATTTACACATGGAAAGATTCTTGAACAATCATTTTAAATTTTTAGGAGATAAGAATATGTTATAAATTGTTGGAGTAGAGCATCACTGCGCCGAGAACGGTAGAGTAAATTGCAGGTTTGCGAGCATAAATTCTGAGCAAGAATTATGTGTAACATGTGATAACGTGCAGGTGAATAAAAAAACTGTAATTTCATAGCGATCTTCTACACTTAGGAAACTGATGTTGTGATGGAACAATTATTCACGGGCATTTTATCACGCTTGTGAGACCGGTAATCTAGGCTGGACTCATTCATTCCAATAAATACCTCAATATTCACAACCAAATCCAAGTATGTATTGGGCAATTTCAGTGACTGTGTTCTCGGACAAAATTTTCAGTTTTGCTCAGTGCTTGTAGTTAAGGGAATAATTTCCTGATTATAAGTAGCAAAGTTTTCTTTTCCAAAGCTGCGACTGTGATTGGTCTCATTTCCAAAGAAGAGAGAATGTAGCTCCCAGGATTCGTCCTCATACGCAGAAAGCATGTTCTGTAATTTATATATTGTGTGATGCATTCAGTCATGTTAATGAGAGAAATAAAAATGTCCAAACGTGATGCCTGTATCGGAGTCCATATTAAAATTTTGTCTCTGTGTATATTCGCGTCTACATCTTATCATTCCTCCTAAGACTTCTAGCAAATATCCTATTGAAGCTGAATGTTAAAGTTTATCATGGTATCAGCTTGTGTTTTAATTAATCAGTCGATCACGACCTTTTTTTTTGAGAACATAACATCCATAGCCAAAAGTTAGGTTATGATGTAATTCTTTTTTGTTGCAATAATCACTTTTTCTATACCAATATCTCAATCTTTTAGAATTGTTCAAGTTCACTGCGTGTCAAGCTCTTAGAAAGCCGTTAATTATGTATACCAAAAACTCAATTTATAAGAACGTGACTTCTCGATGTTCTTAAATCATCATCAGGCGGTAACACGTGGTGAAGGGAGCGGTGAAAATTGAATTTTCACTCTTCTCTTTGCTCCGGTCTACTCTCCGATGATGGTGTAAGAACATCGAAACGTCGCGTTTTTATACATCGAGTGTTCTGGAAGACATGATTAGCAGTTACCTAAGGGTTTTGACACGAAATGAACTTGAACATTCACTTTCTCTTTCTCACTGATGCCTGGAACATATAGAAATCATTCCCCCTCTTGAACACACGAACTGTCACAGTTTGCTCCTAGCCAGTCTTTTCATCGCAAAATTGCCAATTTACTTAAAACACTCATTATGCTCAGCGCTGGCCAACATTAGCAGGCGCACAGCAATGCCGCTGTGTCTTACTTTTTACTGATTTAAGATAGTGACAAGCCAAAAGATTTTGGTGTGAATAACCACGTTTCTTGATTAGCAATATTTCAATGCGATATTTTTCAGTTTTTTACTCCTGTTCTCCGATATGAAAATGTTCATACCCGCTCTATTCTAAATAATTCATTCTGAGTGATGGAATACAAATTAGTTTTATTCTTCAACATAGGCCAATTTAAAATGATTCGGACTCATCTGCACCTCTTCATATTTAAGGTCAGGACTATTGGCTTTGTGAAATTATAAATTTCTCGTGTTTTTTTTCTCTGTTATGTTCAACCACTTTATCTGTTGAACAATTTTTAACTTGTTATATGCACAACAAGTTTTTCATTCATTCCAGGTACTGAAGATAAGCGTAGAATTGCTCGAAAGCTTTAAACTTTTAGTGCACATCTAATTCTTTTAAGATGGTTTGAGCCACTTGGTTTTACTATTCATACGTCGTTTACGCTTCCCTCAACTTGAGCAAATTTACTCGCGGGCAGAAAAATTGCACAAGAGCGGAAAAGCAAGAATGCCCACGTACATAGCACATGGAAAGCGGTAAATATTCATGGCCGTTAAGGAAAGTCTACAGGCGTTTGAGTGCGCAGGGCTCCATTACAATCAGGGGCAAGAGATGCTGTGGAATTGAGACAAGTCGTGAGGCATTTTCTGCGCTCTCCGGTGGATTTTATGACACTTTTACGCTCTGTTTTAAATTGCATCTGTTTTATTAAGCACTATCGTGACAAAACCAATCGACACGCCTGTTGAGTTGAAATTATTCTATGAATAAGAAATGCAAACGGGCGTTCACAACTTACTTTACAGGCTTTTTACTAAGCAACACTGAAGCTCGTTCAGAAGATGAGTGATCTTCCTTCATTGAAAAGCAAGAGGTAAAAGGGACGCTCAAATTACAATGGAACTCAAAGAAACTCTCTTACGTGCGTTACACCTGCAAGTCGAAATTGAATTACGTGTCTTGGCGTGTACGAAGCACCGAACCAAGCTCTGATCGTTCAGGCTCGGTGGCACTGAAAGCATCAATCATTTTCAAGGAATAATTCTTCGCTTGGAGGGATATCCATTTCGTGAGGATTCTGTTCCAGCGGTGAGAGAGCAAAGCTGTTCCATTTCCAATGACGTAAATAAATATTTGTCTTCAACTTGCAATGCAGATTACACAAACGTGTAACTTGAGATAGTGAAACGAAATTCATCATTTTCAAAGCTCTCACTGAATATAGCACTCGGTGTAACCGTGACCTTGAGGACATCGTATTCGCACAAACCGTAAGAGCTCGAGGATAACCCGAGTTAGAGGATGTCTCACTATATGCACGTTATCTAGCGCTACATCATATCTATAGACAGGACTCGTGCGTACATTTTAGGTGCAATTATTTCGGATAAATTGGAAACAACTTTGTTCCATTAGCTGATTAATTAATTTGCATCACTCAAGAGTTTCAAAATTCATGGATGTTTTGGGATTTTTAACTGTCGGTAGAAGTCACAAATCCACATGGCTGCTTGAATAACCTCTAACCGCCTGGCCTTCGTTGACTGCGTGGAAGAATTAAAAGTATTATTATATGAAATTATAAGCTATTTCCACAGTAGAATTCATCAGGATACTTTTAAAAAATCCTCATAATGAATTTAAATCTTAGTGGGAATGTTGGGGAGATTTCTACACTAGAACCTTTTCTCCAAAATAAGAAAGGAGAAAAAATGGTGTTTTTTTCTGGCCGAGAAGTTTTAAAGACTCTAGGAACGGAAAATTACGCTACCGCGCCTCTTGTATCTTCAATTTCTTATGCACGAAAGCTGAACCCCCATCGAATGTGCAGTTGCTCTGAAGTCATCATATCATGGGAGAGAGAATGTCTTTGTTAAATTCTTGCAGTGGGGGCACTGACGTCATGCTATGTTTTGTGAATACATTTTATAATGACTCGACCCATTCTGTACTCGAATATCTTACCATCTTGAACGGCAGAATACTGAAGATCTCGAACAAACCTCTGCAAAGATCGAAGAAATATATTCCCGTGCATGAAATATGTGGAAGCTCGGATATTTATTTCTAGCGAAAATGGTTAATTTGTGCATCAGAGTTATTCCAAACGAGCCACAAACATTTCGGTGAAGAAAATGTTCGAAGGAACTTATCAATTTTGTCGTTTATTGTTGTTATATAAACTTGAATTGGTGAGCACCTACGCTACATAACTTTAAAAAATATCCTCATAATTCGTAACTGGTTTCATTTGCATGATTTTAGCAAAGGTTTTTCTGATGTTTGAGTTGATTCTCAAGATTCACGTCGCAGTAAAATCGTACATTTAAAAAACGAACCCGCCGATATTGCTGCTGGCGCAGCATGTGAAATTAGACTCACTTCAAAACATCTTCAGATAGCACTCGACTTGAGCACGTGTTTGTAGTGTGAGATCAAAGGCACAAGCAAATTTACGGAAGAAGTGACAATTAGGGTAAATGGCATGAAAATTTGATGGTAAGAGGAAGTGTGATCGCCGCAGCCCCGCGAGAGCGACGGCAACACCGGGGCCGCGGGGGAGTCGAGTTGGACGCTCTCACGGTACCATAATTTCGGTCGCAGATGTGGGGCCCCAACGAGGCACAAACACAACTGAGGGCCCCAACGAGGCACCAGCACCTTAGGACCTAAAGAGGCACAAACACAACTGAGGGCCCCAACGAGGCACAAAAACAACTTAGGACCCCAATGAGGCACAAACACCTGAGGGCCTCAATGAGGCACAAACAACTGAGGGCCCAACGAGGAACAAACACAACTGAGGGCCCAACAAGGCACAAACACAACTGAGGGCACCAATGCGGCACAAACACAATTCGAGACTGCGGGCAGAGGCTGGATGTTAGATAGCTGAACGAGGGAGAGCCGTCAGATAGCTTTGGCACGGAAATGACTCGATTTACTTCGTTCTTTCACTAACTCCATCACTTGATCAGTCTTAAGTGCGATAAGGATGAGGGGCCCAGGGCACGAGTTAATATATGCGTGTATGCTTTAGAATACCGCCTCTTTAAGATGCCCTTGAGGTCGTAAAACTCATTCTTGCCCACTTCAGTAGCTATAATTAGAAATATCCAGGAAGATAGTAGCTATAATTAAAAATATCTGCCCGCGGTAATGACTCGTATTTAAATTGATTTTGACAGCTCGAAGTTTTGTCTACAGGACTGTATTCAGCCGCGCCAAGTGGCTGGACGACGGAGGCTTCAGAGACGATGGAACACGTTTCGCTTTCAAACTCTCCACACGCATGTTAGATTAGGTTAGATTAGGTTAGATTAGGTTAGGTTAGGTTGGATTAAGTTAGGTTAGATTAGGTTAGGTTTGGTTGGATTAGGTTACATACGCTTGCACACAAGCGTGCGCAGTGCGCTTTTAAAGAAGCATACTGAGATTAGAAATATTGCGCCGGTCGGTTTAATTTTTCATGTTCATATTTCTTTGGTTCAATCGTCCCATTAGGCCGGGGGCTCAGTAACTCTGGAGTATGAGTTTCCTACTTTGAATTTCACCAGATGAAAAGTTTTTCCTTTTTTTAATGATAAATTTGATATTGCAGTGTATTTTCCCCATAAATTAGCATGCTAGAAGTACACCTCAGACAATATAGGTAATGTCATGGCTTGAATCATGGAAAGCATATATATTTATAATGCATCGAATTACAAATTTTAGACTCAAATTAAATCGTGCAAAGAGAGTTCGTGTGCATACTGGTGTATGTTAGTATGTTAGTTAACTTTTAATCAGGTGAGTAATTTTTACTAATCTATAAAGTGTTAGATTACGAAACGTGAAACACTGTTAAATCTAGTATATCAAAATTCCCCTACAGATGTAAATCATTTTTCTAATACAAACAATCTATGCGTGAAGTCTATGTAAAAGCCCACTGCAAAACTGTCCGATCGCCTAGGTCTATGATTCCCTGTAAACATATTAATTCTTTTCCGAACGCCCTCGCGTTACTTCTGTTCTCACAGCCGATTTACACTCTTCCCCACTCAAAGATCATCCACAATATCACCAGCACTGAAGCGATGCTTCCACATCGCAGTTATCACACCGCTGTAGCTCGTACCGCGGCCGCCAAACAGCTTCTCGCTACAATAATCCGAAAATGTTACGAGCTCCGAGGAAGCTGATCAGGCCAACATGAGCGGAGGGATAAAATGGGAGAATGAGGCGGCGGTAACTCAGCCTAGAGCATCTAGAGCGGCGGCTGCGGCCTCCTTATCTAGCATATTGGGCGTTTTATCTGACGCTCTGTAGACCGTCTGTGCACCACCGCCTCTCTCAGCTCGCGGTCGCCGTCCTTAATATCTGGACTTCCATCTTCGACTTCCACCTTCGTTTGGTCCATTGCTTTTCTTCATGGGAAAGTTTGGGATTAGTTTGGATACCATTTCTAGGGTCACACTGATGTGCTGCCTTTTTTATACATGCCGTGCTTTAATCTTGAGCTCTAAATGGATGAAGTCCTCTCTGCGGTATCGAACCCGGCACCTCCTGACTAGAAAGAATGTACGCTGTCACTTGTGCTACGAAGAGCCCCTGTCTCTTTTTGTAAATTAACTTTTTCTGCAGTTAGTTGATATTTAATATATTGAGCTCGAAATGTTGTTAGATTTCGCCGGCTTTATGCATAAAAAACAAGCACGGAAACCAAGCATTTGTTCAAGATGGAATGACTCTATTCTGCATCGGCGTATTTGAATTCAGTTCAGCCTCGAAGAAAAATGCGAGACTCAATGAAATGTCTCGTTTTTAATTGGTTAAATTAAATTAAAATAACTAATGTACCCCATTTCTAACGGCCATTGGAAAACCCGTGTGAACATTTCACAAGGAAAATGACGGAACAAATTTATCAAAGTAACAAGTTAAACTTGGTGAATACGTTTTCTTTATTGTTTTTCGAAATAGTTTTATTTTTGTCAATCAATCGATGAGGTCATGTTTCTGGTATTCAAACACAAATCAAATGAAACGTGATGAAAGGAAATGAATAAAAATATCAAAATAGCCTAAATTGAAGGATTTGTAAAGACATAATAGAGTAAACAATAGTTTAGGAACAGCTCTTTTTTCTAACGATTAACAACATTGTACTTTCATAAATATTTTCCAAAGGAATTGACCTCCAAAACATGAAGCTAACCCCAGAGTTAATCCTAAAATATCCCACCATCAATCCCTCATTGCGTTCGACGAATCAGGATTACTGGCGGCTGTCGAGCAAATGTTAGCGTGATTTCTCGTCTTTTTTTCGCCTCTTTTGAAGGGAAAGTTTGAAGGCCTCGTGCAAGGGAGCCAAGAGTTAGTGAGGCTCTCAACCACCAGGCGACTCTCCACATCCTCGCTTCCACTCCCTGAGACCAGCAGTGTTTGAAGTGTTAACTTGTAGCACTTCACCCGACCCGCCTTCACAAACTTGCGGCATAACATCTCACGCACCCCATGGTCTCAGCACCACAGTCTGACGAGTGCTTGAGTTCAAATTCTAAATTCGGAATTTTGGCCTAAAAAACAAAGTGATACAATTTTCCCAGGATACGTGTCTGTAATGCTACGAGTGTACTCATGATGGTCACCCACGTAAAACTTTGCATGGCCTTCAGAAAGAAGTAACAGCGCGAAGGGAAGTGCATATTTTGGCGTTCTTTTGGCTGTCGATAAGAGCTCTTGTTCCCGGACGCCAGTGGCCAATAAACGTTTTACACCCTATGCAATTTTCAGAATCTTTCAGCTCCCTTTCATGATATTTTGCTCCTCGGCAATTTAAACGAAGTGAAGAGAAAGAAAGGAAAACAAAATGCGTTAGAACAACAGCGTGTCCAATTCATGTAACGTCAAAAGTGTAGATTTGTCAGAATAAAAATTAGTCAGCACGAACTCCAGTACCTTTCCTGAGCAAAATTGTGCAAGCCAGACTACGTATATCGATTTATTTTTGACATCAATAATGAGAAATATTCAGAAAGTTCTTCCCGATAGAATCTCCCCTTAGGAAACACGATGACAAAACGTCTGGTCGTGCCACAGCAGACTCAATTCATTCGTTATCTCCTCAGCTGCCGCTCGGGCAATGGTTTCGGGTCATCCAAACTACATTTCGCGTCCCTACGAATTGAATTTTATTCAGTATTTCTTTTGGCGAGGCCCTACTTTTTGACAAGAATGGTTCGGCATCCGTAATTGAGTTTCGCCACAAAAGGCTACGAGAGTGACCTCCTTCCTGGTTCCCGAAGCAATCTTTTGGAGTGGCCGAGGGGCTGTTCAAACTCTGAGGATCCTGCCGCTCAGATGCGAGCTTTCAATAGCTTATAAATAGTCCTCGCCGCGAACCGATCATTGGTGTGACAAGACCAGCGCGTTATCATAGCAATATTTACGGTGCCTGCACGTGAAAACTTCCACACCTCTATTTTTGATGTGTCATGAAAATTTATGACGCTGGTTTGAGGTAAAAAGTACAAGTGGTTCCGAAAATATATATTCACCGAGATATTTAAACTAAACAAAACAAAATTATATGTCGACAGCCTTTAAATCAGCTAAACAAAAAATGTACGGACCAAAGTATTAAGCCAAAACAAAAAATGAATATTTTGTATTTAGTAGCGTGACCTTTACTTGCAATAACTGCATAGAGATGAATATTGTAACCGGAACCTAACTTTGGCACTTTTTTAGTTTTATCTTGCTGCATTTTTGCATGTAGATGATCATCCAATCAGCAGGGTTCTTTTGGACTCTTTCTGTGAAGAGCTGTGCAGAACTGTGCAGAGCTTTGACGAGCTGTGCAGAGTTGTGCAGAGCGGTTTGGAATAACCGCCATAAATTTTCATTGGGATGGAGGTCAGGCGATTGGCTTCGCCAAGGAAGGACACTTGTTTTCTGATTTGAGAACCATTATTTTGTTAATTTTGGCGTTTAATTGGGTCATGTCTTTCATGGTCATCAAAACACGTGAACAATTTTCTAACGTAAAAATAATTGATTCATTGAAGAAAATGTCACGCGAAAGCATGAATGAAAAACAACCGACAAACTTCGCTACGCTGCTAGCCAAACTGACCCAAACGAACAGACTCGCGTATCCGCACAATCGCGTTAGCGAACTGAATTGCATTGTAATTACTGAAGAACACAACACCCCCTGCAGCTTCAACTCTCCGCCTAGAGCTTACCATCTCGGCAGCAGAGTTGCAGGGACTGTAAAATGAGGGTTTGTTTTCTCAGAGAGGCTAGAGCCACCTGCAGTACATGGACTGCTCGGGCCAGCATCCAGGCGCAGTATGCAGCTGTCGGCAGTATGCAGCTGTCGGCAGTACGTAGCTGTCGGCAGTATGCAGCTGTCGGCAGTATGCAGCTGTCGGCAGTACGCCGCTGTCGGCAGTACGCCGCTGTCGGCAGTATGCAGTTGTCGGCAGTACGTAGCTGTCCGCAGTATGCAGCTGTCGGCAGCATGCAGCTGTCGGCAGTATGCAGCTGTCGGCAGTATGCAGCTGTCGGCAGCATGCAGCTGTCGGCAGTATGCAGCTGTCGGGGGCCTCCCGCTAAATGGCTAAAGTTTGGACCTTGAGTGAAAAATGTGCGCCTGCACAATCCCAGCGGTCTGGGACAGCGTGGGTATTTCTAGGCCCTTCTATATTACGTCTACCTGCTCAGGAGCTTCTATTACTTCGTAATGGGGTATTCTCTAAGCCAAAGTTCTCTCGTAGGGAACGTCCTACTAATTACGTGGCTTCACGATGTGCGTTGTTAATTTACTAAGAGAATATTGAAGATTTTCAGAGCACATTTGGAAAATTTCATTCTAAATGTGCAGTGAATTAGCGGGGAGTCACACAAGTGTTTCCCCGAGGTATATTCACAAAAAGCTCAAAAGCTGCATTATCAATCATAAATTTCTTGTTTGCACAATCCAAATGAATTTTTTTAGATTTATACAAAAGAAAATTTCTAGATTAGTAAATATTCTGAATCCAATGTGTTTGCTATTGAATCCCAATCATAAAAAAATCCCAAACGATACAATCAGTGCCTCTGATAAGCAAGTAATAAAGGACTAAATGATTAACTTATCTGAATTCTAAAAGCTAAATTAATTGGTCAATTAATTCTTATTTAGAAAAGGTTGTTGAATAAATTAAGCAACTATTATTAATTAAGCTTTCATGAGGTGACACAAATGTCAAGTTGAAGGAAACATTCACTTGCTCGCATTGTCAATTAACCGAGTTGAACTAATTTTCATTCGGACTAACTTACGTCAAACTACGTAATTTGGTCTCAACTCTTTCGGTCATTTATGTACAGTGTTGGTTAGCAAGCGGTGCTAAATTCTCGATGCTTCTTGACTTCATCTGCATACTAATTACTCGATTGTGGCCAATTTCCTCCCCCTCCTTCCTTTTATGGGCACAGCTGAAGTTCACCGCGTAAATACTGCAGCTGATGCACCCCTCTCCCATGCTGCTGCTTTCCTGGCTAACAGACGAAGTGTTGTAGAAATTTCCTCGCGAGAAACATCATGAAATTAATTTAAGAATGTATCATAAAATGACAGTATCCTCTCCAGATATTCATATTTTTTCAATCGTGCATGTTATCTTTTTCACATTTGATCTGATTTTCAAGCTGTCGCACTTCGAACTAAGTTGTCTCAATGACTGGAATCAGAAGCTTCAGAAAAACGCTAGTCGCTATTAGATCACATTTAAAATATGTTTCAGTAATTGCCAGTTTACAAATCATCTTTCTGTGTTGTCCAGCTAAGCCTTTCTGCGTGATGTCACCCAAGTTATGGTGTACACATCTGAGTCCATTTCGGGAGGCCACCAGAGCCGCTTTATTCGGCTGGGAACATCGACGGTCGCCTCGGTGAGAGAATGATTTCGACTTGAATTGGGCGAGCACTCGCCGATATTGGGGCACCTCTGGTGGCAGTTCAGGCCTTCAGAGAGACTGGAGCGACTCCTAGTCTACGGAGGAAGGAAATTGAAAACGAAATTTGACCTCAATGGTCCCGTGAAACTTATAAAGGTAAATTAACACTGCCTCAATTACGACGTCTCATAAGTTAGAATCATCATTTACCTTTTAGAATTTGGGGTTAAGAAATTCTGTTATGGTAAACTCCGGCATCTTCTAAGATCAGATGAGTAACCAAATATTCCAAAATGTACTTGAAAACAGAAAAGCTTCCTCTCCCTACGCTTCGACTTACTCTGATCTTAAGCCAGCATTTCGCGAATAATAATGATAATAACATCAAGATTTTATTTCTCAAAAATTTTCCATCAGCTTCATGGAACTACTGCTAAGCAACTGCAGCATCTCAGTAAAGATACGAGACTTTAATAATTAACTCATCGCATCTAAGTGTTCATGGAATTTATAAAATGTTCATAGAATTTATAAAATGGATAATAGCGTCAGAGAAATTTGCAGGACTATTCCCTGTCGAATGTAAATTCCACACTTTTACCTTGAGGATTGTAGCAGGCCGACAAACGTGAACGAAGGCTGAAATTAGAGGACCTAAAATGGAGAAAAAAAATCTGATTAGGCACACCTTATGAAGGCCAGTTATAGGCTGGAGTCTTGGTAAAGTTAATACACCGAGAACTTTCGTTCAGTGCATTGCCAAGTGGAGTGAAAATTTATCTGTTTTAAATCCGATCCCAAACGGTGTGTCAGTGAACATTCTCCGTCTCGAGTCCCAGTCCTAAACACTCTGTCAGTGAACATTCTCCGTCTTGAGTCCCAGTCCTAGACACTCCCACACACTGCGTGCACCCTTCCTGCTGCACGCACCTGCAATACAGCTGCTGTATTCCGAAGTAAGAGGCACTGCAGGATAGACTCTTTGCCACCCCAGTGTCTTGTGTATCTTGGGCCGAAAATACACACGGGAAAAAAACTTTTGTTCGTAGACTGCCCTACAAATACGTGGCTGTGAGAAGTTGCTCGAGAAAAAGAAATGCCTTCTATGAACTGATTCTCTTTTTTAGGCTTAAAACAGAGGGGAAGAAAAAGCGCTTTGAATATCCTCGGTAAAATGTGGCCTGAAGGTCTAAGATTTTCGGGGCTGCGAGTCTTCTCTTGATTGAGTTATCGCGCACTCTGAGCTCAATGCGGATGTGGACAACATGCATTCCATGCCATTTTTCCAGATCAGGAAATCTTTAAGGAAAAAGCCGATATCATCTGATGAGGGCACATTCGCAGAACAGAAATGCATTTCATCGAGAATTCGAGCCCACGTAAACGAAGGTTCCAGATTTATCAGATTTATCTGATTTATCGAAATGAGCTGCCGTTCAAATGTAATTGGTCACGTGAGAACGAGAAATGTGCTTGTGTGCGCATCGTGATGAATGTAACCTTTGCTGTTATTGGCAGAGGACGTGAATCGTTCTGTATCTATCTGATATGGGTGAAAATCATGCTATGGCTATCGCAATTTGTAATCTTCACACAAACTAATTACCAACAGCTAACTTGGAACGAACGAAAGTAGTGTTGGTAAATTGAGAAATCTCAAAATTCTGAAGAGCTGGCAGCTCTGAATTCCCTTTCGGCTTCATCCACCAACATGAAAATCATTCAACACACTGGTGTAGTTTTGCGTTGGACCATCTTATCATTATTTTCACTACATCAGCATGTTGCCTTAAGGAGGAAGCTTAAAAAAATGTTCTCAATATATTTGAGAACTCCAAAGAGTAACTTGGAAACTCTGTAACAACATCAAAACTTTAATGCAGCACTCAGCGGTCGTTGAATTGCCATCACGTGAGGGCGCCGGCAGCAGAGCGACGCAACTCTTGGCCGTCGACGGCGGAAGACTCGCTACTTTGGCTGCAATTGTCGACGGCTACGGTCCGGTTTTCTGAATTCCGTCAATCTCCATTCGTTCAAGTTGTCGAACATGGCCTTCAAAAAAGATATTAAAACGGAACGCCGCTAGAAGTGGTGTAGAGCTCGAGATTTACTGATGGTATGTGAGTTTGATTGATTTTTATAGGAAGTTGTTACCTGCAATGCGATCTGGAAGATAACAGGCATTGACGTTGAGAAGCATTTACAATTTTTTTATCTGTAGGCTGTTCTAATTGGCCAGCTTTACTCTGACAAAGTTCATTTTCGAGAAAATTTTCATTTCACTCCACGTATTTTATCAATTAAAGTAAATTAATTGGGCTTCAAACAAATTGAATTTAAAATTTCATCCCACAAACAAGTGACTAAAGTGAAATAAGGAATTCATTATTCAGATCAAGCTTGGCGTACCCACGATTTTATTGGTGTTTAAAATTTTTGTTCTAAATATTCGACATGCGTCCTTTCGAGTCAACGAAATTCAAAAGTGTTTCAGAAATTCAATCGATAAAAAAATGCAAATGATTTTTTCAACATTTAACCAACAGTCACTTAAAAAATCCATTTTTCATTGTCACATCTATAAAAATTAGAATCAAATATTATCATTATTATTATTATTGTCTTAAATTGAAAACGCCAAATCAATCTTAAACTGCAACGCCTGCAGAACTTCCGCCGTAAATCCCAGTCCTAGTTCCCATGCATTCCTAGCTGCTGTGGGCGTCAGACGCACTGGAATTTTTATTCCGTAACCTTCAAGGTGGAAGCCTTTAAAAGAGAGGTGCATGAACCCTCTAAGGTGCAGCAAATTATTCGAATAAAAGTTAGCTCTATTTGAACGCTTAGAATGGTTAAATTTTAATCACTTTAGTGAAGGAATGAGGGAATAAACGAAAAAATTAATCTGTTTTTGTAATTCGGTATAAATAAAACAGAATGTTTCGCTGACCTCTAATTGAATGAACATTTTAGACCGCACTTAATGTTTTGAGTGCGAAAATTAAAATATATTTCAACACTCCAGATGGATAACCAAAACAACATTTCTTATAAAAGTTTTTTATCCAGTTCAACAATGTTTTTAAATTCAATGACGGTTGAAACTATCGAGACTACAGCTCCGTCGTCAGGCGTTACGTCTGCCAGCGAAGGTGCCTCACAAGAAAGTGAAGGTGACCTGATAAATGACAGTATTCGTTCTATAAACTGGTGGACTTAAAGTGAAAGCACGAAAATTCCAGAATGCAAGACGTGTCTCAATGAGTTCAGAGTCAGACGTCTAAGGTAAAAAAACTGAGAACTTTGCACATAAGCGCCTCGAGAGCTTCCAAAACCGCACAAAAACGGAAAGGGCTTCATTTTTTGGAGTCTATTGAAGGACATCGACGAACGCATGCTGAGGAGCTTGTCACTGACTTTTAAAGCTCGTTTACATTCCGCCAGGAGTAACTCAGGTTGTCGAAAATATAATATTGTGTTTTTTCTTAAAGATCGTCCTGATGATTTCATACTTGCAAAGAATTCACCTTAAGACAAAAGTAATTTTATGTATTGGCATAATTTTTTGAGAAGTGATACTTGAATAATAGCGGTTAATATCCCAGACAGTTTTAACCAAACTTGGCCTCTTGTCACCACGCCAAGTTGGTGTATTTTGGGCCGCAACGCCGGACCGAAACCGAAAAATTCTAATTCTCTACGAGTACCTCCAGCATGCATCGTATCATGCCTACCAGCCGAGCAAAAGAGGGATCCAAACTGGACCACGGGACCAGACCTAAAGTAGCCTAGCCATCGTTGGGACACTAATACAACCCAACCGCTCTTCTGCCCTCCGAAATGGCGCCATTCAGGACTGCTCAAAAATCGACGATGACTCAGCAGCTCATTAATGTGGACAGCAGACTTCATTAAGTTGAGCACGCTCATTACAGTTGCACGATACCATCAAGTGAGTCCTCTGTGCAATCCGGAACTTGGTAAACAAACCCTGCAGTCGATGGAGGTCAAGAGAATGCTGGAGATGCGTTTTTGCGTTGATTTTGTCCTTTACGCTGCGTGGGCTGTATTGGGTATGCATCCGAACCCCATGCGGTTGCAAACAAAGTTTGTTTGGAAACCGCGTGTAAATTAGAAAGAGCACGTGTGCCAAAAATTATGGATGCCAAACATACGAGATAATTAACGCAGCGTTAAGATACAAGTACGTCAACGTAGGATTGTAGCGCTATTGCGTAAGCTTTATTTATTTCCTCCACTTGTGATTCAGTTTTTTCTACGGGGTTGTCCGTGGTGCAGGTCTGAGAAACGTTCAATGGCAAAAATATGGGCTGTGAAGACTTATTTCCCGCACTGAGAATCCATGTATATACTAATACACAGTTGTTTCTAGCTTTCATTGTCCGTCTGTCTGTCACGCTTTTCAAGATTGAGAAATGAAAAAACTCCCGGGTCCGTGTTCTTAAACTAACAGCGAGCTTATCAGATAAGGCAATCCGTATCAGTGATACTGAAAATAACGTTGTTTCACGTCACAGGTACCGTAAATTAGAGGACATCTTAATTAATTAAGGGTTTAACATTACTTGTCTTACCATTTCTGGCGGGGCGCGTCTACTGGTTGAAAAGTATTTCGCAGACCAAGACAAAAAGTGGATTTTGAACGAAGAAAATATAAGTAATACGAAAGCACTCGTATTCTATAAGAAGCCAAATTTTGCCGTAGGTTTATTGCATAATGAAATTATGCCCTTCTAATCAACGTATTTAAATCGCTCAAAACGGATTTGACGATCGACTAATAACGTAGTTCACAACTTTTTATTTGAACAACTGTGGATGGCAAAAGTTGCGGGAAAATTTGTCGCCCTAAAGTGGCATCATCAGAGTGCAGCGCAGATTCGCCCGCTACAGGCGCGTCCCCATGGGGAAGTAATGCATCGGAATCATTCCATTACTGTCTGGTGTAATGAGCACCATGAAAAAAATGCTGAAAAGATTAATTGAAGCTCGAGTCACTGTAATTGGGGACAGTTGCAAAATTGCCAGGATATTCAAGTTTATTTTGAATGTTTCAAACTTTTTGGTCTTTATAATTCTAGCTATAAAGGGTAATCTTGTATAAAAAAGGAAGTCTAGTAGTACCCATTCTATAGTTATCTACTGGCTAGCGGATTATTCTCTTGAAAGAATATATTCAAAGAACTTCTTCATTTACTTGAAGCGCCTCAGACGGCAAGTAAAATTTTTCCAACATTTCCAGTTATTTGAAAACAAAGATGCAAATCCATGGTACTACTACTCACAGCTGCCAGTTGGAGAATGGGAAAAACACCTCGATACCAAAGCTGCGCTTTCACCCATTAATTAACATTTTTATCACTTTGAGTAGCGGTTCAATTCGAAAATAAAGAAATCAAGCAAAATTTCTGTGCGCGTCCAAGGAGCAGTTTCATGTCTAGTTATTTGAAGTGTACTGGGCATCCTTAAATGCAGGCTTTTCCCTGTCATAATTTAAGACTCTTGTTCGATAGATTATAATTGTAAGAATTTAAATAAGAAGTGTTGCATCTTACTCAACGCTCAACGAAAAGAGATGAACGTGAAAATCAGGGATTTGGGGGGTTATCAGAAAATAAATATTGTATTAAAACGACAGATGGTCTTCAGTTGGTATTATTAAAAGAGACTGAAAGCCTGTTGGATCCATATATTGTACCAGCAATAACAGAATTCTGTGACGGTTGCATTTATATACGCTCTGAGTTAAGGAATAGGGTTCTAAAATATAATAAAAGTTTTGTCAATGACTTACGCTTGCAAGGTGATAAGCATTTTCCTCCTCAAATATATGAGTATTGCAAAATTAGATATTGCTTTCATTTCAACCTGAAAACAAGGATTATATTCACGTGGATGGTACGCTTATATTTTGTATAAATAGTTTTTCAAATGAATAGATTTCTTTTTGAACAATTTTGTTGCGATATTTCTGTTTTCGCAAAACTTTCACAACTTGAACAAAACGTGTTTCATTAGAAATAAGGTAAAATTCAGGTATGAATAGCTTAAGTCCCCATCGCATAATACGGAGACAACTTTTTTGAATCCTATTTCTTAAATATTTTCTAAAACACACAAATCTTTCAGTCGAATAAATAAGCATGAGCCCTTCTTTACGAAAAGTATTCACAAAATTAAATATTATCAGTCCGGCTTATGCAAAACTGCCCTAAACGTTCCTCATTGTAATGCAGCTGCAGCAGAGAGTAGCGGAGAATTCTGGCGGGAAGTCCTTTCTTAAGCAACGCCTTGGTTATTTGCTGCTTCTTTCCCCTGAAGAAATATGTTTTTATCACTAAAGTAATTAGTTTTAAGATACGAAGATGAATATCACAAGTTAGGATGGGCATTTCTCAGTGGTAAAATTTACGTTCATTGACTTATTTTCTAAAGGGGAACTACGTGAAGCGAAAATAGAACTATGTGAAAAGAGTATGAAGTTTGAATTGTAAAAGACAGAGGTGATATTTTAAGTTATTATTAGATCAAAATTAGATTATGTCAAGCTTGTGACCGAAGAAAATGGTTGTTTGTCAACGTTTGTACGGCGTTCAAGTATCGATTGCGTAATATGTCAAATTTCATTTTAAACTGGTGTCAATTTCTAATTCCGAAACTAAATTTGAGAAACTGACTACTTCTGCTCATTATCTGAGATTCAATTTAAACTTCAATGAGTTAGAAACATTGTCTACGACTCACGTAAAGAGCTTTAAATTATGTAACAGGGATTTCATTAAGAATATTACAGACTTTCGAAGTCGCTGCGTGAAAAAAATTGCCGTGACGTAAGAGCTCAAATCTTATCTTACGAAGGGAATTAAATTATCGGGTGACCTTGAGGGCATTTTCCTTACGAGGCCTCGGCAGCCTCCTGAATTTACATAAGCCTTTTGACACAAAATTCGTTGCGGTTTCTACTTTTGTTGTACGTGGCATTGAGCATATTGTATTTTTGCCAATGGAAAGGGATTCCCATTTAACGTATGGAAAAAGCTGCATGAAAAATCTCCTCAGGTGAATATTGCAGCATTTTCCTCACTACTTCCATCAAAGAACCCTTCCTTTGATGGTAAGGAAATTGGAGTTATCCTTCTTAGTGAAATACTGCGTCTTTTGTGCTCTCACTGATTGAAGTTAGCGGCTGCGGCATTTATAGTGTTTGTCTTTATCCACTGCGCAATGTCGGACTCGTGAAATATCACCATCGAACTAAACTTGCTTGAGTCAAATGTGATGGGGGACTTGGAAAAGTTCCCGGATTTATCTTTGTTTGCTGTAAGAAACATTGTAGGCTAATTGAAGATTATAGGTAGAACCAATTTTTTTCGTAAATACGGCAAAAAATATATATCATTAAGGGTTTAAAATGTCATCCAATGCATCTCAAAACTATCCCAACTATTTCGAAATACTGCAGGAATTTCAGATTATAAGCTCTTATAACACTCATGACCTGAGTAAAATATTAGCCTAAGCGAGTGTTTACTCAGGAGTGTACGTCATAATTGATTCTTTCCAGATTTATTTAGCAATCTGAATTTCCACGCATTAGGAGCGATTTTTCGGAATTTGCCCCACTGTACTAACTTAATTAAGCCCGTTAACCACTAGAGAGACTTCTTTCACAGACAAATTTTTACACTGTTTGAAAATTTTTAGAAGACAATTGACTCATATTTTCAGTAACATATACATAAACTCCATCCGTCCAAACATCGATTGATACAATTTTTTTCTTTGTAAAATTGGCAGCGCGTACAATACCTGGGTGAGACGAGTCAAAATGTCTCCTTCGGCGACTCTCAAAGACGGAAGCGGTGGCCTTGTCCCGCTTGCATCGAGAGTTGCCACGTGACCTGCAGCTCTAAAATGGGACTTCAGTCTGCCCCAGAGTTGGGGCCATTTAGTCTGCCTTAAATTTGGACTTCTGTAGGCCCAAAATTAGATTTCAGTAAATCCGAAAATCAGACTTCAGTGTGTCCGAAAGTAAGACTTCAATGCACCCTAAAATTTGACTTTAGCATGCTCAAAAGTTGGAAATCAGCCAGGCTTTGAGTTGGAGCTTTTCAGTTTACCGAAAAGTTGGAGTTGGACATCAGTTTGCTTTAAAGCTGAGGTGTTTTGCTTGCCCTAACTTTAGAGAGCTTCATTCTGCTCTAACGTTGGTTTGTTTTGGTCTGCCTAAAGTTAGAGCTTTCTTCTTTTCCCTAAGATTAGGACGTCTCAGTCTGTCCGAGAGTGGGGACCTATTATTTTTGTAACTCAATTCTTGAAAGGAACAAACATAGATGCCAATGGTAGACACTTAAGCCCCATGTGGCTGCTGGAAAATGTTAAAGATGATAAAGGTTTCTTGATGAAAGTTACTTCGACTAATGCTTTATAATTCAGTCAGTAATTTTCTTATCAAACCGTAACTTGTGAATTGTATTTTAAGGGTTATATTTGTATGTGCAAATTTATTTTTGTCTTTTTCTACATATAATTAAAAAACTAACGTCGAGTATGATTGTAGCGATCTTCATTTGGTCCCTCACATTAATTCAGTAGTCCCCAGCTGCACCATTTTATTACGACTGTTATAGAGCAAGAAATAACGGAGTTTAAATTTCACAAATATTATAGTGAAAGTGAAAGAGAAGAACAGTGTGAATTTATAGTGAATTTAATATGCAAGCACAACAGTGATTTGTGTGATACTGAAGTTTCGGTTTCAGGGGAGTGTTTTGAAAATTTTCCAGGCAATGAACAATTTTGGGAATAATTCGATTTTTTCTGTAGGAGTAGTTTTCATGATTTCAGGATCAACACGCACATGAAAATGTCAGTGCATCGAATTAGAATTAAAAAAATAGAAATACCAATTGATAAGAGAATAAAAAGTGATAGAGGAGGATCTTCATCATTTGAAAGCATAGACCTGATTGGCCACAGCCTGAGCGAGCTATTGATCTAAAACATCCGGTCGTCATTCATCATACATGTCCTTCTCATGACAAAACCGAGTCGCCGTCGTTAAACTGGAATGAAGAGCCTGCTGGCATTCAGCCCAGATGATCTGGGATCATTCTGCCCGGTAGAAGTGATACAGTCCATGAGTGTCTCACACCAGAGTTATTGTTCTTCCCATACCGTAAAATTTTTTCTAATCATGGCCTAAGCAACGAGACGTTTCCGGCTCACAATTCGCTCATTTAAACAATCTTTTACAAAACTTAAGGCACGATTTGATATTATCTAATCGGGATATCTAACATAGATCGTCGTCAGAAATGTTTAGGAATACATTTTTTTTAGAGAGATTATGTGATTATTCGAAGTGAATGGGTGTTAATAGAGCAATACACCGGATATAGGCACAGGAACGAATATATACATATAACACCTTGATTAGTAATAACTCTCCCTATCCGTATCTCAGACAAAGTCCCTAGAAGTAACAGAGCAGTAAGCAATAAGTAATTGATAAACTAAGACGATTTGGGGAGTTCATAAAACTCCACGGATTTGAAAACTAAAATTTCAATAACTCCGTACCAATTACTCTACGGAATTTCAACCAAATATTTAACTATCTATTTCATTACAATGGCGTGCAGACGGAGATATCACAACAATATTTAATTTTTTCATACGTACCTTCTTAACCTTATTATTTTGAATTAATGTGCTTAACCGTTGCTCAGTCATATTTCCCATCAAATGCGCAGAATCATCTTACAATAATAGGTAATAAGTTTAACGAATGGATTTAGATCAAGCAGAAGAAACCTAGAACTTTGGAAATTTTTACTTGTAAGGGCAACAAATTGCAACATTATTCAATTTTATAAAATTTCTAGGTAAATATAGTTGTTAAAAACCTTTAACTAAAATCAGCTACATATTTTTTGTCATAGTCCTGCCTCAATTGAACACGAAGTGCATCTATTTTTGCATTAGATTGCCCTTGCGTGGAAATGCACAACGCAATACAAAATTTGACCTGTTGAAAAGATAAACTACATCCCATTAATCACACAGCATTGGCATTTGATTCCAACAATGACATGCTGAAACAAAAACTTCATCTTTTTTGTTGTGCAATAGTTTCCAATGGGCCACAAGAAAATAACGGTATGAGAAAGGCAGGAAGCTCGTTTTTTTGGCCCCGAGACATTGCCAGGGCAGAGGTGGCACCATCCGCCGTGGCACCGGTCCAAGACTCCGCTGGATCTGACCATTCGATCACTGCAGCGACGGCGACAGTGATCGGTTTAATGAAAAACCTGATTCGAGAATCTGTGTCAAGGGCGTCAGGTGAAATTAGGCTAGACCGAAGGACGTCACTTGAATAAATTTAAAAATGAAACGAGTCTAACTGGCAAGATGGATGCAGATAGGGAGTGATAAAATTAATCCGTTTTTGATTGAAGTTTTACGTGTATGAAAGATGCGCTTCGAAGGCGATGAGCTAATTGCACTAAGAGATTTTACAGTGTTTTCTGACGTAAAGGTCTGTAAATCGTAGTGACTTTAATAGTATAATGCAATTTGATTACAACCTTTTAGAAAATAAGCTTATATGATACTTGACATATATTGGTGTCAGTTGATCGTATTATGCAATAGATGTCGAGATAACAGACAGAATGACAACAACAGCTAAATTTACTAAAGAACATCTTTCCTAAAATCTAAAATCCACGAAGAAAATAATTATATTTGACATTTGTGTCTCTATTTTCAGTCTTGAAGAACTTTAGCAATTGACACTTTCGAACATAATAAAAATTGAACGAATCTGAGCACAACTCTAGAGATAGATGCTTTCCGCTTTGAAACGATTTCAAGAGACGTTTTGCTTTGCAAAAATCCTAACAGATTGAAATGGAGGAAACTGCTGAAGACCTTATTGGTTATCATAACAGATTTTTAGGAATATAATTTTCTTTTAAAAAAGAAATGACTTTAACGGGTTTACATCAAAACTAGCCACTTTATAACTAAAATGTATGGTCTGACACTATCAGACATCTTCTCTGAAATCAATGCGGCTCAAGATGTTACGAATAAAGTTCCAGCTAAACATTGTGAACCATTACATTGTTTTCTCTATTAAATACGGCACACAGAAAATAAGTTTTCAATATTTCATTGTAATTTCATCAGACAAACACGTCAAAGTATTCCAAAAGCTGCTTTGAAATTCTTAGCTGCTTGACTTTTTCTATCAACGAATTGAATGGACGCACTGCGAGCAGCCTGCCGCATTCGATCACTTAATTTTTACTGTAATCCCAGGCCAGAATGACCGTCTTCCTGCAACACAAGACGGACGAGCGTTTGATTTCCTAATAAATTGTGTGCTTGCAGTGACGACGATAAGCGTGTCACATTTGTTTAGACTACAGGCTTACTGTGTTCGGTCGTTATTTTGGTCCACGGTAAAAGGATTACTGTAAGGAGTTAGCGCAAAATCATTTATACTCCAAGTTACTGTCTGGTTTGGTCAAGACAAACGGTTGAGTTCGAATTGAGAAAGTAATGTTGATTGCAAAATTGCGTTCTGCGAGACTTATACGTCATGTCTTCTACACCTCACACAGTGTTTATTATGTACACATAGTTTTCTTTAAAATTCTCGTGTGATACATTTTACAATCGCCTCATTCATTCGTAATACATATCAGATATTTAAGTTTCGGAAGCGACACAATTAATATTAACATGGGGTTGAATTTTCGATTTTCCGTCTTACAATTTGCTTCTGCATGAGAAATTTCTGTAAGAAAATGAAGATGAAACTGGCAGGAAAGAAAGAATCTAAGAGATAGAACTAACATGTAATAATGAGAAGCCAGGAAATCATGGATATTTGTTAAACATATTCTGTGTACGTATTTCAGGTTTAACCTTTGTAATTTTGGTGTCATTCTACATACACGCGATTTTGGAGAGAAATTTGCGCATGTAAATTCCAACCATCAACACATCCATTCTTTCATTGTTCCTCGTTTCACACCGATCCTTTATTTCACTCGAGAGAGCTGGGCTGTAGCAGCAAAAGGCACCGTCTCAGCACCGTCCCAGCTGTGGACAAACATCGACGCCACAAGCAAAGAAACTTTTTTCTGCTCGAGAGCTTTGTGCTTCTGGTGAGAGCGTGCACCGCGACGAGCATGAGAGTCAACACTAGAGGCCTCAGCTGTGTTTCATCTCATGGTCGTCTGACAAAGCTCATTTCAGACAAGGCGCATCTGAAATTCGTTCGGTGGAAATTTTCAGTAAAAGCTCGAGAAAAGAAAGGAAAACATTTGAAATGATTTTCAACATAACCAAAGGCTGAGTGAAATGGATTATGACGTGCAGTAAGCTCCTGAATAATTGTTTCTACGATTTGTACTAATTTCTACCTTGTCATGAATATCGGTGCATTTCAGTTGAATAGCTTCGTTAATTGTTGCATTAAATGTTCGTTGGTTTCACACAGAATGCAAGAACTGTTTGGTGACAGGAAATCATTATTCGCATGCAAACACCTGCTTTCTTCTGAGTGTGATCACAGACCACAACAACTCTATTATTTTCATCACCACATTTATTAACACAAATTGGTTATCAATTTAATTAGCTGTGTATAAAAAATAACACACCTGCATTAATTGCATCAGAAATGTTTCACGTATGTATAGCAACCAGAATTATGGAGGCGTATTTCATGTATTTTCCAATTTTAATTCGATATCATAGCACTTGAAGGACTTCAAAGAAACAGCTGCAGTCTTCCATGCGAATGAAACATTCTGATGCAGATGCTTTATGGCTGCTAAGTCTGGGATAAACGACACTGTATCATTTTCGGGAATTATTCCACGAGATGGGAATTTTTTCGGCTAAACTCTACTTCTAAAATGGGTTGTGAACAGAAAAATTCACTGTGACTACCTTCGTGTCTTACAGGCATGAGCAAGCATGTTTACTCGTTGGTTGTTTCGGTTGTGCTTGAATCAAGACGATTTTAAAATTTTCTCTGGAAAATTTAGTACTCATAGGTAACATTTTATCGGGTTCTGTTGGAAAACTCTACCGTGTCAAGTGAAATAAAAAATGACATCCAACTTACTCGAGTTAACGTACAAATGCATTTACAATTTTAGTACAACATGTTATGCTTTTGAATAGTAAAATTAGTACGTGCATTTTTTACATCAAATATAAAAGTATCATTCACAATGTCTAGCTTCCCCTTGCATTCGACTGACCTGAGAAATATGTACACTGCTGGTATCACACTCCGTAGGTTAGCACGAGGCTACACTAATTTTAATAAAATATTCCCTCTGTTAAAACATTAACATATTCACTGATACCATTAATAAAGTTAGCTTTGTTGTTCCATGCCATCATAATCTTTCTCATTAATAAGCATTTGAATAACATTTTTCTTATCGTGGTGATTCTACCAACTGGAAACATTTTTAGCCCCTACTATCCGAACGATGTCGCGCAGGTGCATCACACGCTAGAGCTAATGGTAGGAACTGAACATAGCTGAGTAATATTTGAACTGAAAGTGACAAAATAACTCATGAAGCACACGTGAGTCAGGTGGTCATGTGGAAGCACATATGCGTCATGTGGTCATGTGGAAGCACATATGCGTCATGTGGTCATGTGGAAGCATATATGCGTCATGTGGTCATATAGAAGTATAAATGCGTCATGTGGTCATGTGGAAGCACATATGCGTCATATGGTCATGTAGAAGTATAAATGCGTCATGTGGTCATGTGGAAGCATATATGCGTCATGTGGCCATGTGGAAGCACATGTGCGTCATGTGGAAGCGAACATGCAGAACTGAGCCGATCGTAGATCAGTCGAAGAAATGCATTTCATCTACTTAGAGAAAGGCCTCCTCCACATAAGATAATGTTGAGTCTAAGGTGAGATCTTAACGGAGTTGTCCACTGCCAACAGATGCTCCCCAGTCCAGGCTAGTGTTGCGATCTTTAGCAATGTAAGGTTTAATTTTCCTTTCCCTAGAGAAGTACTCCGTGCGGAGTCGAACCGGGGACCTCCTGTGCAGGAGGCAACACGCTGGCGCTGTCCAATGGAGCAGCACGTTAATCAAACAAATTGGGTCAAAACCTTTTGGAAATGTATTCCATTGTTTTAATTTCATGTTAAAAATAATTTTATTCCAAATCTTTCAGGCATGCGTGTCTATGGCTTTGAAAAAATACGAAGAGAATATTCTTCCAAATTCAGACTTTGGTGCTGCGGTTGATGAAACATGAGAGTGAACATTCAAACAAAAGCAAGCAGCAGCTGAGTAAATACATATATTCTTACGCCTGAGTAATGTCAAACATGCATATTTTCACTGCGTAAAGCATGTGTTAATTTTGGGAGAAATTCCCTTAGTGGAACAATATATTTTAGATGGGCTACTTGGGACGAATTTGGGAAACGGAAAATGGTTCCAGGATTCATGCTCATGACTTGCTGAAGAGTTCATTCCAGTGACATTAACCCTGGAATGTTAACCTCGGGTTTCCCACACCCCAGAATTTACCTTCCATTTTTTCCTTTGGATTTAATTAAGACTTAGGAGCTTTCCTTCACCTAACTTTGATCTTATGAGCTGCATCCCAAGCTGCGCGGTTGTTCATTTCCTTACGATGATTAAAGTCATTTTTTGCTGCAATTCTAAGCCGTGGGAAGAAAATTGAGAGTGCGGCTGGTGCAGTGATGTCGGATGCACGCACTTACGTACCTGCTAGAGAGCGCGCACGAGCTGCCCTGTGTAGCGAAGACGTTTGTTTTTCCTTTGCCGTCACAGGTGATGTTGCTTTTACAAGGATTTGATGCCCGTGTTGAACTTATGAATCTTTTGATCGTCGAAGTTATCGTAAACTCGTAAATCAGCCCGGAAATGGGTCCACATTTAACATTTATGTGAAATACACGAGTAAATTTTCTTATCGGTATAAGACTTAAGCTATAAAAAATTTTAGTTAATATTATTACAGCGATAACTTAGGTAAAATTCGAAAGAACGTTTTCTAAAAATCGAGGGCGAACAAAGCTCGCTTGATTAAAAAGCCTGAAGCCTATTTCACTCGAGAATATTCATCACAAATTCGAACCCGTGTCATTTATGAAATTATGGAAAGAATAACAAATTTTAAATTTATCCGGAAATCATTCACGCTCAGTTTATCAGCTTAATAAAGTACAAGAAATTCCACCGTATCATGAACTCAAGGTAAGGTAATAGAGCAGGATCACTAGCCCCATCCAGATCGCGTTAGCGACTTGCTTTGCAGAGCTCAGAAGGCTGACACACCCTCACTACGAACGCTGAAGTCGCACTGACACTCAGCCGGCTCGGTACCCTGTCTTTAAGGAGGGAATCCTGCCCAGCTTGACCTTCTTGCAGAACCTCTCATTACATTCCGGAAAATTTGCATGCAATGTCACTGTCAATGTAGCGAGTTATTGGAAAGGTCAATAGTCCAACAGAAAGGCTGTTAGCGGAAAGACAGTTCATCGTTTTAAAGTTATTTTTGCAGAAAAATTTACACAACATTCATTCAGTTAGAAATCTTGCACGTTGCCATAAAAACTCGAATTCTTCCACCTATTTCAATAGGTAAGTTATGTCTCAGTCAAGCTAATCAAGATAATCATACAAGAATTAATAAAATATTCACCTCAGATATTGTATTTCACATGGGGCACCGAGAACGAGCCCTCACCAGCAGGACTTGCTTCGGAGTGTTTGCTATTGAAACTTGAGAACAGACTTCCGTAGATTTAAGGCAGCTTCCAGCCCAGATATGTTCAAAGTTTCACAACAAATCGTCTCCGGAACACGATTCTTCATGAACTAATTACCCTAAGTAGCACAATTAAGCATCGTAAAATTAAGGTACAAATCAATACGTTAATCTTGCTTTTAATATACAATAAGAACAGTCTACACGATATTTAACAAGAATTTCATCAGCAATTGAACTGCTCTGTGACTTTAGTACCACCCCCAATATTCTCTTGTAAATTCGTTCTGCATTCTCTCCTATATTTAGTTCTTTGATAACATACTTTAAATACCACTTTCATGTTGAGAGTTTTCCGAGCGAATGGACAGAAAAGCATGAATTTTTGAAGCAGAATTTTTTTTCAATTATACGCAAATTAAAATCTGACTGCACTTTGAGATTAAATGTGTATTCTCGAGCAAGAAGTTCTTTAGCCAATGACGTGAGTTCCTCTCAACGCCGTTTGCTCAAACATTGAAAATGATCCAATCTGCAGAGGGAGAGTTTTCTGTGCATCTGTAGAATGTTTGAATTTTCCTTACCTGAAGAATAATGCTTATGTTTTGTTTCTGAGAAAAAAAAACAATTTCCCATTTCTTTTCAGCTGAAGAATTTAAAAAATGTTAATACTTGAACTTGCCATTCTTGTCAGGCCAAAGAAAAATTCGAATTAGTCGTTCTTCAATGTATAATGATTCCAAAATTAAATACACTACAAGCACAAGCACCATACGAAAAAATCTACATAACTATGGACGTATCGTATACTTTTGCAGATAGAGAATTTATAAAATGGCATTAAATTATCAGAACCAAAAAGTCATTTAACAGAGTGTACATAGAGCGCCAGAGTGTACATAGAGCGCTAGAGTGTACATAGAGCGCCAGAGTGTACATAGAGCGCCAGAGTGTACA
>VOMN01104719.1:0-14339 GCA_014899125.1 Orchestia grillus | reverse complement strand
ATGCACTAGTGCACATGTATCTCTGCATCCTTATTTTTCATATCACTTAATAATAGACTAAAGTGCGTTTAGATTATTAAATTTGATATTTGATGCACTATATATATGCACGATTCTCAGATAAACTAAACTATTTAAAAATTACTCGACCCTTGAGTAAAAGCAACCAGACGCAAACCTAGACACTCATTAGGGTTAGGGTTACACCAAACATCACAACCTGAATGAAAATTGAAACAAATAAAAAATTTCTACAGTATCATTTGCTAAATAGATTAACTCTCAAAGTTTTCACAATCAGATTTTATCCAGAGAATTGCTGAGTTGTGTAACTGAACAAGAACCGCATCAAATTTGAAATTTTATAAAAGAACGATTCGCAAACGGTTGTCGCTTTTTGATCGTCAAAAAGTGATATTTAGAGGTGAAACGATATTGAAATACTGAACAAAATATAAACTTTCTAAGAAGCACAAAATCAGAGGAGAAAAGGTAAACGATGGCATTTTCGTATTATTCATATGAATGTTAACTAATTATCATGATTTCGTAATGATACCAGACAGTGAATGGAAACCAAAAAAAATATTGTAAGACGTAAGTTTTTATATAAAAATTCGGGAGAAATCGAATACTTTCAATTTCGATTAAATTGGCCGTAAATGATCAGTAATCAATAGGAAACTTTGATCATTTACAAAACTGAAACTTAACACAACATCTTTAAGTGGAAATAGCTACGAAGACCTTCTAGAAGATTGAGATACATATGGTTCGTGAAGAACATCCTCCAATTACCAAGGGGAATGATAACTCACATAAATTCAATGATGAAATTACTTACAAATCATGCACTTTTACCCACCTTGCGATTTTAGATGCACGTCTTGTACAGGAACAAGATGAAACTGCTGAATTTTGTTGTGAAAAGTTTCTTCAAATTTTGTTGAATTATCCTGTAACAAAATGTTTTTCAAATGTTACGTTGGCAACGAAAATGTTAAAGTCAGTATCCATAGCCTTAATAAATTCGTCTCAGACTCTATGCCGCTGCCCAAATTCCCCGATGCGAACGTCCAATGACGACTTCACCGTCAACTTCTAAAAGCAAACATCACCATTCCTTGTCAATTTTTTGCCAACTAAGATTTCTTTTATTTTTTCGTTGTAAAACTTTTGTGGCAGATGCATTTTACCGACCTTTGATGGTTTTCTTACGCTTTAGTTTTGCATTATTTAATTCAGGGGCAAATAATCACTTTTAGTATCTCCTGGTCCGTACATCGTCCCATTGGGCTGTTGATCGAAGCAAACACAGAAATTTACAGCGGCATATTGGCCAAGTCGGTGCGAAAGCTAAATTCAGCGCTGGAATGCGTCATCAAAAAGTTTTTTTCTCGGCCAGAACAATACGTCAGCTATGCATCGCATCGAAGCCCACGTCCACCTGCATTATAAACTTTGCACGTTAACATACAGAGCTAAATTGACGTTACATCTTGATTATTTACGAAGAAAAAGCATCGACCAGACGGCCCACTCACGGTCGAGATAAACTAAGCTGCCGCGCTTAGGCGTGCCAGCTGGCTTAGGCTGCCGGCTTAGGAAGTTGTCTGGCATGAAACCCCAAAACCTGATCTAGCCGGAAAATCTATCGAGCAAGTTTGGTTAAGAAGTTGGCTCAAGAAGAAGCAAAAACCTGAGTTTCTCTCCATTTTAGCTGTGAAATTCTTAATATTGTAGAGAAATTTGCAAGGCACCGTTCCAAACAGATTAACGAAGAACACAACATTTAACACTACTGCAAATCTACCAGCTTAGCACTACACAAGCTCATGAACTTCAGGTAGAAAAAATCTTTAAAAATTTTAATCCTTCACGAAAGTACCTGGTCGAAATCAATAAAAAAATTCAAGCTATTCGCAAGCACAGCAGCAGGCAACAGACCATCAAAGTTGTATAATCGATCTGTAACCAGTCTGGGCTTGAACTAACCGGGTTTATCGAAACAATTAACTTCACCACATCCCAAAAAACAGGTCAAGATGTAGAGGACCACATCCCACGAACGACACACGCAAACATCATTCAGAAGAGAAAATTTACATCTATGCTAACCTAATCCTGAACTTTTGGGTCTCTCTCAAATGGTCTGGACACGGACTGAAGCAGAAACCTGACCATACCTCTTGTGGACGGCTTCTCTGTCATTAAAAGAAGCAATATTTCTAGTTTCAAGACTCGACAGGGGGGCGTAGAAGCACATGTTACGCCAATTCAAGTTTCAACGAGTGAAACTGAAAAAATTGACACTCCCTCTAGGAATTTAGAGATAGATTCGTATAATCTAAATAAAATACGTTGATTTTTGGTAAATAAGGTACAAATTTCAAGCACATTTGACTAACACATTTAACTAACGTCAAGCACGTTTGACCACTGCTAAGAGGGGGTGGGGTGGATTGGACAAAGGAGGCGGTTTCAGGTAATTCCATGCAGCCAATGTGCAGCGAATTTTAGATTAGCGGCCGCTTGAATTGGCGCCCAGCAGGCATGAGAGATGCACCGAAAGAAGGGTTCCGGAACCTTAAGCCTTGTATTAATGCAACCTTTGAATTGAGTTATCACTCGAGTATCTGATGCCCTGTATGAGTAAATTCCAGTATAGAGTCAACGTGTACAAATCTGATGCTTTGTATAGATAGAATTCTCGGCACGTAAAAGTTTGTTTTTGGACGTTGAGAAGGATTTTTACACACGCTTGTTTAACATATACTTCTGCCAAAATAGTCCTTAATTTCAAAATGATAGCAGTGTGACATTAGTTTTGCATGCAATAAAGTAAAAAGGTGGAGCGCTAATACACTGCCACTTGGCCACACTGACAGTTGGCCACACTGACACTTGGCCGCCACACTTAAACTTGGCCGCCACACTGACACTTGGCCGCCACACTTAAACTTGGCCGCCACACTTAAACTTGGCCACACTTAAACTTAGCCACACTGTTACCGCTACAATGGTACCCGGCTACAATGTTACCAAAATACACTGAGACTTGGCAACAACGGCCCTAGGCTGCAATGTTACCGCAACAATGTCACTTAACTTTAATGTTACCGTTACAGTGCTACTTAACTGTAATGTTACCGTTACAATGTCACTTAACTGTAATGTTACCAAACAATGTGACTTAACAGTAATGTTACCGCTACAATGGCACTAAGCTAGAACGGTGCTTAGCTACAGCTGCACTTATCTACAGCACACTGAGACTTAGATACAAGTTGTCGCTAAGTTTCAGTGTATTATAGAGTACAGCTACAATGCACTGAAACACTGGATGCTCTTCGTTGAAAATCGGCACGAATTTCTTCAGACTGGAATGAGGTGCTAAGAAATCTCTCGCCTAACAGCAGCATACGCAGTCTCAAATTGTTATGAAAGAACTCAACCGCAGCTACTGGCGTAGAGGGAGTCACAAAAATCGTATCGGCTCATTGACTGCCTAAAAGTTTGTATTATTAAAATCGACAAATACTAAAACAGCGAAAAACCGAAATCCATTTAACAAGCAATATATCGGCAAGGTCTATTCCACTCAAACATAAGCTTTTGCAGCACTACAGATGTAACAACAGGATTTAAAAAATGTCCTAGACGGAGGAGAAAAGAAGTGAATGCTGAAATTAAAATTAGAATAAAGTGTCAGCATGGCACACAAAACATTAAGTTAACGGATTACGATTTTTATTATCGGTAGACTCAGGATGAATTTTAACATTGGTTCAACTTATCAATGTAAAGGGTGACTTTTAATGACTGAATCCAAAATAATGTTAAATAAATAATATTATGAAACTTTTTTAATATAATATTTTTCATGCTAGGAGGCTGTTCATTGCGGCACTAGTGAGTTCTGGTCCAATTAGTCGGATTTCTGCCTGGCTGGGTGCCTTGAGTTGGGGTAGATCTGTTGATATATCACGGTGAACTTTTCCCTTTAGGTATCTCCTAAGGATACAATGATATCAAATCATACTTGAACGAATCAAAATTTCATTCATACTTAGTGTTTAAAAATCTGTTCGATAAAATAGGAGTTGCGGGGGATTCTCTTGGTCGCGTCATAAACCTCCAGGTACAAGGACTGTAAACGGGTCGATCAAAGTCAACTGAGCAAGGAATTAATTATTTTCACCGATTGGGCCACTTGATATATCACAGTGCTACCTTTTGCTGCTAATCTATCATAAATCTATTTTGATAATTTAAACACCTTTTGATATGATTAGTAAATGCTAATGAAATTGGGGTTTTGTGTAGCAGATCTCGTTGACAATAGGCCGAGGTCCGAAAGGCTTGAACTATAATTCATGTAAGAGTAATCGTTTTCTTTTAGATTTATACAGACTTAAATACAAATAATGCGCATTCAATCAAGGAAAATTAGAGAAGAATGACTGCATAATAGTAATACCTGCAACATAAATGAAAATATTTAAGGGAAGGACAATCAAACAGCGGGAAAACTCGTATTTTTTAGGGACCCTCCTTAGACGTACATACTCGTCAAAGATTTCAAAAAAATCCCGTACATATCATAAGAAGTGAAGTAATATATGTATACGCAAACACTCGTGCATAACGTAATATATATAGGTTTCGAATACAGTAACTCTTATAAGTGGTGGCTGCTACCTACTGTGACAGAAGTGACTGCTGCTCCCTACTGTGACAGAAGTGACGGCTGCTCCCTACTGTGACAGAAGTGGCGGAAGCTCCGTTGTATGACAGAAGTAATAGACAGAAGTACATTCACATTGTAGCTCCGGTGGTTTCAGCTTCAAGCTATACAGGTGAGTGCACACATCTACTTGAACATCCTGTTTTCGTGAGCACAAATACACTGTTCACCCATATTAATGTAGATATCATGCAGATGATTGTGCTTTGCCACGCTTAGGACTTACCTAGTTAACGTAGAAACGTCCTAGCATAAGAAACTAGGCAGGTTATATTTGTACGTCGTCCCTCGAAACTCCCATTAATTTAAAAAATTAGATCGGGGATGCTAGAACTAATCGATCATGGATGCCTCATATGAAAGTATGACGAATTGGACTGTTCGGAGTCAATTTTATAATATTTATTACGCTGAAATAATTTTTCAAATAAAAATAAAAATTAATGGCCCAAAAAGTTATTGTGTCTCTACAGTATACTGCTCTCGTTTCCAGATTAATTAACACACTTTGGGATCCAGAGATGGAGATAAATGCCATCAATAATAAAGAAGCATTCCAAATGGATCTCGTTTGCTACGGCCAATAAACATAACTAATACATCCCACCTCATTACCACTACACTGGAAGAACATTTCATGCAAGAGTAAATTCCTTACGCAAGGGGGAGTCAGTTCTCTCTTCGAATTACCGCAAGTTTCATATGTTCCGCTGCCATTTTATAGCATTCTTTTATAGCGTTTTATAGCATTCTTTATGCCCTCGCCAGTTCTGATATATTTTAATAACTTGCCCCTGCATTAACAATTCGAATTTGATACCGTTTGCAGGACTCTCAAAAGGACAATGAACAGACGTAGCTAGCAAAATCTTTTCGAAAAATATCCTCATGCAATGGCGAGAAATTTTACGGGGCAGTTTTAGGTATTGGGAAAGTTACCAGCGACCGCGATGCACATTTACGGTGCACTTTCCGTTGAGAAAAATACGTCAGCGCGATACCTGCAAGCCATAAGCAGGAAATAATTGTATTCCGCCGTGACATGCAAGTGATAAATTATTAACACGTGTCTGAAATACGTACGTGACTAACTTTACCGATTGACTCGAAACTTGAAGGCGACGATCGACGGTAACCATTAATTATGACTTGAAAATTTCCCAGGTAATCCCACATGGCCCAACAAGCGAGCTCCTGAGGAATTACGGTGTACATGTGAATTTGTCAAATAAATTCTGAAGGGACTACGCTGAATGACTCTGTGAAATTCTCCGCATGATAATTTAAGAACTGCAGCTGAGAAAAGATACGGTTTATTCAAGAAAGACTGAAATAGAACGCATCCTTTAGTTGTGAAACTTCGTACATCATCTTAAATGTATTCTCAAATTTTAAAACGCCTCAGATGCTAAAGCTTTGGACATCTGTTAAAGGGAATTTTTGGTAATTTTTGGTAATTAAAGCGACACTGTGAGCGGATTAGTTTAACCTGAGGTCATGAAAACTTATTCGATGCTATCCAACTGACCCCCTAAATTTTGTGGCAAATGTGCATGCCGACAAGAGATCAATCCTGATGAGAGCTCTGCATGAAAAATCTCTTCCACCACAGAGGGGCTACTGGCTGCGGCCTACTTACAGACAGCAGGTAGATCACAAAGAACTGTTAATTCCGTTAAATAATCTATCAATGCGAAAACCAATTTGGAATAAGTTTTGAGGAAATTTTTTATCGTTATTTCAATTTAGTGTGCATTCAATGGTGAAATATCTCTGGGTCATACTTTAAATTGAATACTAAATTTAACTAGTTGCATAAGCTAATAGTAAAAAATTTTCTGATTCAGCGATCAAATATATAATAACTAAGTAGCAGCCGCATGTCCTTCAATGCAATACGAGATACTGTGTTGATTTACGACCTATAGATATCGCAGGAAAATCGGAATAAAATTTGATGTACTGTTATCCATAGCCTCAATATTATCTCTTAAACGATTCAAATGCTTTACTACTAGTAACAAATGTTACCGTGAACTTAGTGCAAGCGACGAATAATCCTTATCTGAGTTTGGGAAGTTTACGTCGCTCAGATAATTCTGGGCCCACACATGCCGATAGTGTTTCGCTCGGCAAACAATATGGGTTTTTCCAGGTCGTAGGGACTGCGTTCAACTTTTTCATCGTTCACTCAGTTGAGACGCGAACGCTTACGCGTGCAGCTTGAGTGGAAGAGCGAAAGATATAGCGAGAGTCTTGATGCGCTCACTGCTCTACTCTACACAGATTTGAATCTTGGATCATACGGCGCAGCTGCCTGATGAGTCGCTCTTGAACTTTGAGATACGTTGCACGGTCCCAGCAGAATGTGTTGTTATACTGTTTTTGATATCGTGAAAATCTGGGTGAGCTGCTTACTGATTTATGCGAGCGTGGCTCATGTGGCACAAGCCGATACTGCCTCCTCGACTTTAGGAGCAGAAAAGCTGCGTACTCCAGAAAGAGAACTCAAGTTGCAGCGTAAGGAGGGAAGCGATGCGCTCGAAAATTTGACTTCAGCTCAAGTCAATCTAAAAAGTTCTCAAAAAACTCGGGAGGCTCAGGAATTACATCATGGTGAAGATTATATCGAACCCAACCTATTTGATTTGTCACAACCTGAATATTTCGTTCATGAACCGACTGAGTTCTTGTCGAAAAATTCAAAATATTCTATTTTGCATACACAGGATACAATAGGCAGAACACAATCGAAGCATACAACCATAACAAACGATTTGAAAGCTGTTAAGAGGACGCACTGGAGTAAGGAAACTCTCCATAGACGACAAAAAAGGCAGCTAACGCAGATATGGCCATGGGTGTTGCCCAGATCCACCCAGTCAGGACCGTCGGGGAACGGCGCTTTTTTTGCGCTACTGACGGGGGTGCACGTCGGAGCCCCCCGGCGCTGTGACCAGACTCGGTGCTGGACCCTCACCGCAGCTGGAGAATGTCAGCGAGACTTGAAGTGTGTCTTTGCGAGGAGCTTTGCCAGCAGGTCGTAGATAGCTCTTTTTCCCGCTCTACATAAGTGTTACCGTGTAGTTTCTTTACTGCGTGTAGTTATCTTGCAATCAAGTAGAGCGGTCTAATGAAGACAAAGATTTGAAATAAGCCATGCTAAAGATATCTGTTTTGAAAAATGTATCGAATGTATTCCGTACTTTGCTTTGAAAGAAATAATGCACTACGCTTATCATGACGTAAAATAACAGATGGCCTGACTGTAATTATTTCAGTCAAAAAAGCATGGTGACATCTTCAATCCAAAACCAATAACAATTCACTTATCAACAGCGAGGTAATTCTCAAATAAGTTCTGTAATGTTTCAACTACCTACGCCCAATGTTCATCACAGCAATTGGTATAAAAAGGATATTTACATAGCTTTATGAGTAATATCTGTTGTCGATGCTTAGGCTTTTAGAACTAACTTCATTGTTATGCTCAATAGGAAAACCCGCTGTATTTATACATATATACATGGTGTTACAGAATTCTTTGCACTAACTTCAACATAAGTTTTTTTGGGTGAAATAAACTCGTTTTCTTCAATAGAGGTAGATCTGAAATGCTTAGTTGAAAAGTTGCGGTGGCTTGCAATTTAGAGCGTGTCGGGAGGAGAATAATTAACCAGTGATAGAACAAGTTTATTATCATGAACAAACAATACAGAGTTTGAAGGTAGGTTAGGAAATCACAATAGGTGTTCGAAATTCCGTCTGTCTGCCGTGATTCCGTCTGACTGCCGCGAGTTCAGCAGTCACTGCGCCTGTGCTGCCACGCACGCATCACAGCTGACGGACGGGAATTTCAAACACCTATTGTGTTAACATCTGCACCTCAATACACAAATAATCTAACCTACCTTCACTCTCTGTATTAGTCGTTCAAATTGATAAACTTTTCCTGACGATGACTAATTATTTACAAACCGACGCGCTGTAACTTTTAAGTCTCTGTTGCTTTTCAACTAAGAATTTTTGGACATGCCTCCACAGAGTAAAATTTATTTATTTCACCGAAACAAGCCTTTTGCTATTAAAGTTTCTTCAAATAATTTTGAAGAACCTTCATTTATACCTATTTTATTTATTTAATAAGTGCTGTATACTCGTAGTAAAATGCGCTACATATTTTTTCCTTTTTATATAAACATACTTGTTAATTTTTTGACATATTTCTGCTTTATATTTGGTGAGCTTCTTACAGTCTTTATTGGTGCATTAGGAAGTCGTAAAAAAGTTAACTTTAAAGCTGCCCATGTACAGTTTGCCTGATACGATCATAGCACTAACGCTGCAGTCAGCTAGTTTGAGCTGACCGTTACTTAGGGCTCGGTCAAAATCTAGCGTTTAAACTTCCTTCCTGAAGAATTTCTCGATGCCATACCGTACGCAATAATGTGTTTTGCTGACTGAATTGCATTTGAGTAGTTGATAAACTAGCTTAATTTTTTTGTAGGTAAAATGAGTTGTACTCATTTTCATCCAGCATCAACCTGATTGACCTAACTGTGATCCCAGTCGAAAAAGAATTATGTTTTTTTAATGGAGGGCAACTGGGGCGTGTTGACGATAGAAACCTAATCCATGATTTCATAGAACAAAACTTGTTGTTGAAATTGAGCAAAAATCAGTAGACACTTGAAATTTTTCAACGCAAGTTTTCTCGTAACTTTGAGATGATATAAGAGTATGAGATGCGGTATGAGATGATGCGTTAATAAACATACATCATCTTTCCGATTTAATGACCCCACGTAATTCCAAATACACTGATAATAATACGAAGTAATATTTAAGATGAATGGAAGCTTTTTAAATCCATCCAGGGTTCAAAGTCACTCTAATTGGAAAGAGGTATTCAAGATAAAATATTCTTCCATGGGTTTTATGAGGCACAGCGCTGAACTGTCTATGGATATAGTGCACAGGTGTCCTTAAGATCTTTGCTGGATTCAGGGTAAAGATTTCGTAACGTCCCTTCGAATCCAGACGACAATATAACTATAATAGGAATTTTCAATGCTTCATTGTTCTTTTATTTAGCGTCGATTGTTTTCTGAAAGAAATACTTGCATTGCTGATGAATGTTCAGGAAAAGACTCTTAGGCAGGGAAAAACTTAATGGACACTCTGTATTAAAGGAGCTTTCAGAAAGGAATTTTTTCCGAAATTATGAGGAGAGCTTTGCTAGATTTCTCTTCCGATTAGTTGCGGCACCTCAAAGAAATCCTTTCCTTATGAACACATACTTCCAGAGTACAGTATGCTCTACTCTGTGTACATGTGATCACAATTTATGAGATAAAAAAAACTTCGAAAGAGCATATTTCCTCTTCAGTTTTTAGGTAAATTAATTGGGGTTATTTTTACTAATTTTGTCAACTTTGGGCTTGAATTAAAAAAATTCTCAGACGTCATAAGGAGCGATAAATGGAAATAACAAAAATAGATAATTTCCACGCCTTTTTTCATTTTCTTCCGTTTGAATATTTCATATAAACGTAAATATTCGTATACGTAATTAGTTCAGTCGAAAGAGCCCTTGTTTCATTCAAGTTACCCACAAAAAATACGTTAGATTTCTCAAGAGATAGAGTTAAAGCAACAAATATACTGTTCTTGAAATTTAAAGTTCATATGAGAAATAATTTCAACATCAAATATACTGAAGACTGGTTGCAATGTTCCTGTAATTTAATTGCGAGGCGTTTTACGTTCGCTCTAAATCTGCTTGCGCCAAAAGAAATTAAAAATATCAATTGAGGATAAAGTGTGTTAGAGTTCCTCACTAATTTGTCAACAACAGCTTATCGTCTTGAGAATTAACAACGAAGCTAGTAGACGTGCCCCCTATAAATGGCGAGACAAATGATGTAATTTTTTAGGATGCTTTCTTATTTACGGTAAATCCGACACGAAATATTGTTATCTGCACTATCACTAATACGGACTACTTCTCTGACATTCTCGCTGATTATTATAAATACGGGCTCGGTAATTTTTTTCTACCTAATATCCCTAAGTGCGTGACACACAGACGGACGGACGGACCAAGCAAGCAACTCGACTATTACTATATAGTGGGTTGCAAGTTTGAGTGCCATCCGAGTTGAGCTGACGAGCGGACTTAACCTTAGTAAGTATCCTTCCTTTTTGCTGACATCTACAAGTAGGGATGTGACCATTGTTAAGTTTCATGCTCTTATTGTAAAAACTATGTTGAATTGAAAATGTTAATCACAGGTATGTAAGGAAGCTTTGGTACGCCAGCGATTATAATTTTGCAGTTTCTAGAGGACAGCGCGTTTCAAATAAATTGCCATTTGCCGTAATTGAGGTACGTACTGATAGCTGAAATTTTTGTCTAAATATTTGGCATCAATCACAAAATTGCTGCCCAACCTAACATTGTCACTAGAATTACTGATTTTCACCAATGATTGCACGAGTATAACCAGTGGTACTGTGGCGTTCCCGAGGGTGTCTTAATATAAGCTAAACTAAATTAAAATTAGATTAAGTAAAACTAGAAGTTGCTGAAGCACATTTTGAAATACTTAAAACTATTGGGCTTGCATGGCAAATAAAATTTCATTGGCGAAATTTGTGTTCTCACGATAGTCCAATTTGAAATTGCTGCATGTAGCATTACGTTCTACGCAGCAGGAAAAAATACAGGTCTTTATGAACTGCTTTGAAGAGTAGTTCACACTCTATATTTCACCGGTTAGTCAAAATTTCATAACTTTAAAACCAACCAAAAACGACTTCATCTCAGGCCGCATGGCAAATAACACCTTACTCTCCAAAAACGCTTGCATTTCATTGGTATTGACTGAAGGATGAAATATTTATTAAAACATTCACGGCAACATGATGTTTCCGGGCGTCGGGCGACTGCTGCTGCTCATCTCTCAGCTGGGGAATCCCGGGCACACTGCGGGTATTTTTGTTCAGACGATCGGACGGAAAAACGCGCTCGTGAAAACGAGCAGCAATTGTGCGGTTACTTCTCAATATATACAATATTTGTTTTAACCACCATTTGATTTTTGGCTTGCATTTTGTTCCTTGTATTCAAAATTTTTGTCCTTGAATCTCGATGATCTTTTGAGTTTGTACTGAGTAAACACCATGAGTTTTGGCTGCCTATAACTAACAATTTTGAGTGCAAATCAAATCATACATAAAATGAATACGACATATTGTATATCGAGGACAGTCTGTTCTCACAGCGGTACTCAATAACGAGGCATTTTAACTCTTGTCTGAAGACCTGCTGTGAAATTTGAATTGAAACGAATAAAATGCTTAAATTATAATTTGCTTTATAATGCTTGCGTTATTATAATTTGTTCAGTATTCGTTGATTCATACTCCTAATCAGGAAGATATACTCTATACGATCAGTCATCCAAACCATTGCAAAAATGACATACATAAATAAACAGTAGTGACTGAAACAACTACTCTACAAGGAATTTTCATGACAAATTTTTTCATTCAATTTCTAACTATTTTAATAAGCTAACAACGTTATGGATGTCACACTCGGAAATTCTTCGACACTCGTTGGTGTGCCAACCTTTACTCGTCAGCTCAGTGCTGCAGCAGCCGGTGGGATGCAGAGGTCCATATCACTATATGATTCTTCACGAAATAAGTGATGCGATTTTGATATTTGTAGTAGAGTGTGATTTTATTTTATTATATGAATGAATTAATTCAAAGATACATTATTGTGCTCTTCACGTGAATAGTTAAGAATATATTGACTTACAAAATTTGCAAAAACAGGTAGGTAGGCTTATTTAAATAACACTTGGGACTGAGGCTTTAAAATATTTTTTTTCATTTGAATTATTTACGTATTTATAAGTTCATTTAGAGAGTTGAAGGGATTATCAGAATAAGTTAAATTTTCGTTTGAAATACCGCAGACTTATACTGCTTGTGAGCATGATACTGTCACGGATATCAAAAATATGTTTTATTACATATTTATGAGATACATTTGAGCGTCGGTTTCTTGATAACTGGATGATCAACTAAGTGGCTTTTGAATTTAGCAAAATTAACCTATGCATCTCCCACCCCATCACTGCTAAGCCCTAAAGAACATAGTACCTACAAAAAGAGTGAATCGGGTATGGATCACAAGTGGTCATTCAACATGAGGCCCTTCGAGCATCTTTCTTGATTTTGTAGAGAATGCTATCCGACACTCCCTTATGGGGGCATCTCCGTGGGTAGGTGCATGAGAGGCCATAGGTCTCAAATCGCAAGGTTAAAAGTCGAGTAAAAATGTGAAGATTCTCAGCGTTTTGTGGCCGCGTCAGAATTTTCCTCAGAACAGATTTTTCCTTACTGCATTGGTGCTGAACAAGACATAGTGACAAAATGGCGCAACGGAGTGTTCACCTTGCCTATATGTATGGCGTGTTCATTACGTGTTCAGCTCGCCTCTATATACATATATATATATATACATACGGTGTGTTTATAGCGTGTTCAACACGCCTATATATATGGTTGTATGGTTGTAGATAGATATGGTTGTATCAAGTCCTACAAGAAGACACCGATAATTTGAAATGGCAGAATAATTTTAAACATTTAGAATAGTTTCAAACATTAAAATAGTTTGAAACAATAGCATAGTTTCAAATAGTAGAATAGTTTCAAATGGTATTATAGTTTCGAATAGTAGAGTAGTGTCAAGTAGTATATAGAATAGTTTCGAATAGTAGAATAGTTTCGAATATTAGCATAGTTTTAAATAGTAGAATAATTTAAAACATTAGAATAACTTCAAATAGCCAAATAGTTTCAAAAAGTAGAATAGTTACAAACAGTAGCATAGTTTCCAAACAGTAGAAAAGTTTCAAATGATAGAATAGTTTAGTATCACTTATTCCGCGGAAATCCTATTTTGATTCGAAAGGGCAAGACTATAACGGTTAAAAAATATTAGTTTTGATATAAAATTTTGTTCCTTGGAGCTTTCGATCAAAACTAAGGTCATCATCAGTAGTAAGAACTGTGAAAAACGTAGACAAATTACACTTTAGGGACAAGGAGAAAATCAAGTGCAAATGATGACATGTGAATGAAAATACCATGGTTAAAAAAAATCTAAAACACTCTGAAAGAAGAAAAAATAAAAAACACACGTAAAAAATAAAAGAATATTAACAAATTAACACCTATAAAACAGCGACAACACACATATTACCTAACTTATCATGTTTAATGGGACGAAGGAATCCTACGAAGAAATCATTGCTATTTAATGTGGACTTAAGTTGAATTAAAATGTTCTAGACAATTCGAGATGAAAAACATTACTGCGGCCTATTACCTTAAGACTTTCTTTATGGACATAGTGGGTTCAAAGACCTGCGTGATCCCTGATTTTGCTTTGGAGATGACTTGTTCCTTGGTCTTGATACGCGAGTCCTTTATCTTCAATAGGTAGCGTCGCATCGGCTCCATTTATAATAATAAATGACATTACTGAGCATTTCAGTAGGTATCTATA
>VOMN01104715.1:3275-13363 GCA_014899125.1 Orchestia grillus | reverse complement strand
CTCCAGTGTGGCCAGGGCATAGAGGCCCAAACATTTTCAAGACATTCATGATGACACTAGCTGTGCGGTCAAGTCACCTACTGTGTAGGGCTGTGCAGTCAAGACACCCACTGTGTGGGGCTGTGTAGTCAAGACACCCACTGTGTGGGGCTGTGTAGTCAAGACACTCACTGTGTGGGGCTGTGCGTCCATACACCACGGCTGAGCGCCGCGACCGGCCCGCTGCGTCCACCATCTTCATCTCGAGGCCGTACGAGACGTTGGGGCGCAGGCCATCGAGCAGCAGCAGAGGGTTGCCCGAGGCGTCCAGGCGGTGCGGGGACACCGTGCGGGACACCCATCTGAGGAGGCACATCATCCCTTTACTGCCCACGTACCCATTCGGTACACTCAGTGTGGTTGGTTTTTCATATGCTGCGTTTTTGTTTGAACACAAATGCAGCCTACAAACGTCAATGTTGTCCAGTTACGTTTGGTTTACACCCAATGCAACATTGATGTACCTTGAAGAAAAAATGTGTTATAATGTATGAAAAATAGTCAGCCACTTCGAAAATATTTACGCAGTGAATAGCTATAGCTGATACGAGTTTAGAGTTAGTTTTTGTTACCAATGGAGACACGTGCATGAAAAGAACAGAGCAACGTGGGCAAAGATACTTTTTGATGATCATTACTACCTGTCGTTAGATTAATGGAAATGGAAACAATGGGGAAAATTGCTTTGAGAAGAAATACTTTGAAAATGTGATGAGATCGATGTTCTTCGATGGAATGAGAATAGTTAGCAGTGGGAAGGTGTAATTAGAGTTACAAGAATGTTGGGAACAATCGCGTTTTTTCTAGGAAACACTCTGAATTTCATCAGGCTGAGAACATGCGGATAAGATGTGGGAGGGAGACGAGCTTGATGACTCGACGATGTGAAACGTACGTTGTAAGACAGAGGTATGTGCACTGTTTCGAACGACAACCCTCGGACATATGACCGAGTACAAAATGTAAACGGTATTAAAAAATACTAATGTTGCCATGAAGACGCTGATATTGTTATACAGGGAAGAATTTAATCCGCAAGTTTGAGCAACCGGTGTCAGCGGCCAGTGCCACATTTGTAACCCGGTGGGCATGGCGACTCCAGCGTACGCAAGGAAAACTGAAAATGAATTAGATTTATCCGCTCTAAGATGTGGGTGGTCACGGATGCTGCTATTATTAACATAGTAAGAGAACAAACATTTCTGTAAGCTAAACTCCCTCTAAAAAAGTTCTTGGAGAAGAGTGTACGAGTTGCACACAAAAAATCAGAGGCCCAGACTTTCTTAAAATGGCTGGAAAAATATATACGGTAAAAAACTTTACCGGACCCTTGCCATCACAAGAATAGTAAAAAGTATGGCAGACGAGCGAGCATGTTTGGAAATGACATAAAAAATGTCAAGGAGTATACATATAGAACTACTATGGAATTCTGTGGTGTTCTTGTGCATTGTATTTACGTCACAACAGCGTACCTGCCGCGCAGCTATGGCAGTTGTTTTTGATAAGGTACAACACTTCCTGAAGGTTTATCAGCCACCAAATTGTCTAAGCCTCATCCCTTGCAACTTTTTCTAATACCTAAATTTAAATTTCGGTTGAAAAGAAACAGATTTCGAGACGTCGAAGGAATTAAGGGAATGCGACGAAGCAGATGCTGATTCACGAGACAAATCCCAGAAATATTTTTCGCAATAGAGACAAGGCAAAGAAATGTGGCTTCCGAATGTGACTACTCGGAAAGAGATTAAATATAAATTTAATACGAGGCTGTAATTTTCTCTTAACAGCTCCAGTCCGGATCCGCACGGAACAAATTTTGGACGGGCTACGAAACGTCATGCAACGCTGGGTCCTGGCTTCTGTACACAACCACCCGGACGCCGCTCCTCATTGGAACTACAGTTAATTTTGTACGTAGCAATCCGTTTCTAAATAACATCGTTAGAAAATATGAGTACCCGGCAACACACAAAGTTTCTTCAATAAAGAACCCCTATGTTAGACCTCCACACTGTTTCAGAACTGCACATATCGTCAAGATAGACAAAAATTATCCTCCAGGTTAGTTGTACAATGCAGAATTTTTGCAACACAAGTTTTTATTTTATTTTATTATTAGGGTAACTGAACGTCTTCTTGTAAGATTTAATTTCGTTTAAGCAATTTCTAGGTTTGAAAAATGATAAGAGATACAGATGAAGAAAGAAAACAATCAGTCGCTCCGAGAATGTCACATACAACGGGTGTTACAATGCAGTTTTATTTAACTGAATAATAGTAAAATTAATTATGTTAGCAATTCAGGGTGAGACGTGAGTTTTAGCGTCTAATTTACTGGATGGAAGCTCAATCAGGATACATCAACCACTAAAGATTCAATTATCAGTGGAATTATCTGAAAACTTTATTGAACTACAAAGTGAAATCAAAAATTACACTTGAGAGAATGAGACTGTTAATTGAGGACGGAAGTAAGTGCAACATTCACGAATTATGAAAATTGAAACTACGATACTTTCGATCGAATTTGTAGGACATCAAAAGTAGCGAGTTTTCATATTAAATTGTTATCAACATAACAAATACTGTCCGTGACGCAAATATTTTACGGTAATTTCATGAGAAAGAATGTTGTAGAAAAATAACGACTCGATCGAGAGTAAAAGCAATTCGAAAAACTTAGTAATTTAGAGACTAAATTTCCATATTAGAACTTATACAATTGTCCTAAAAAAGATACACCGAAAATCTACGAAGAGTTGAAAGGTCAGGTTTGCATAAATCACGCCTCTCCAATCAACTAAGTCGAGGGCAATATTGCGTAGAAGATTAGATTAGAGATTATTAGTTAGTTTAGAACTCCTAACCTACATGCAACGTGATTCAGAGAAAGCGAAGAGGAGGGACCATTTAACATGGAATTTAAAAAACAGGGAATCTATACACAGGTACGTTCCTACACAGGATTCCCTGCACTTCTCATACAAACATAAAGTTAAGAAGGAAGAGGATGGAAAGCTAAGGAATAATCAGCGAAGTAGGTATTGAAATGGAAAGAAGCGAAGTGGGCATTAAAGATAGAAGTCCTGAAGACCTACCTAAAGCTGAGGTAACCTAACAGTGTCCCCCATGGGGACATCAGTCCAGTCGTAATGGCATAGGATAAACAATACTAATGACTCTTACCCTATTGTATAAGGAATCGAACAGCTGCAAGGGGTTGCGTTCTAACTGTGTACTATAAGACAGAACATTTTTTTAGTGATCTCAAGTAGAGAGCAATAAATACAGCTGTTCATTCCATAAGCATAATGATATTGATGAAGTAGCTCTGACTCATTTAAGTATGTTGAAAGTAGGTTTGTGATTACATTTCTAGTACTTCGTTAAAAACAGGTGAAAGACTGGGTGGCCTATAACACGCGACTACGAAATTCACTTGAAGAAGAGATCATGCCTACACTCCATACACATCAATTCTAATCCTAATGCACCATGAATCCTAAATTTAGGCCATTTAAGATGCTGAATTGCTCATATAGATAATTAAAATATAGAGTCAATCTAACTGTTAATCTATATGTAGTCCTACTGTTCCCATCACTACGTTCTAGCAACTTCAAACCTTTGAAGTAGCCAACCGTAGTAGAGACTATTCAAATGTAGATATAAATATGATTGTAAAATTTACAGAACTGGTCAGGTACTCTGTTACTCGGAATAGCTTGATGTGTATGAATCACAATTTTAAAGTAGATGAACTCCTTATATTAGGTACAAAAACCTAAACTTACCGCATACGAACGCTAACTTTAATATATAGTGTATGAACTGTTAATTTATGTGTATAAACTCCATAATGCAAAACAGAGAAAATCTAAGCAGAACGTTTATAACGTTTGAACATCATGTTCATGAAGTGAAATTGGCGTAAATGACGTCGACATCCTATTCAGCTACGACTTCTTATGCTGATGCAATCAACTCAACCTTTAGAAACACTGTACACCGCTCGTCGCGTACAAGTTATTAAAGCAGCGTCTCCATAACTTCTTAGCTAACGCCTGCTATTTGTTTCGCAGACCAGAGTTGCTTCACTAAAATGAAAACTTGACAATGAGCTGCGCCGGCGTTGGCGCCAGAGTTTGAAATTAAATATAAGACAACATTGTCGAATGTCGTTGGGCCAGAATGCACAATTTCCATCAATGTATCACAGCTCGGCAGACTCAGCTTTGCTGAGACTCAACTTTTGCAAAGTCTCATCGTAGCTATTATTGTTCGAGCTAATAGCTTATCATCACATATCGTCGTCAGACATAAAAATGTCTTAAAATATTCCATTGTTCAACGGTACGGCTACGTAGAAGCTCGGAAACTGAATCTAACTTACTCAGAACGCTAAAACTTGATAATGAGAACTCGATAATCGGCCTATTCAAGGTTAGAACATCACGAGCTCTCAGCTTTTTGCGCGGGCGAATAATAGTGATAGACTTTTACAACGATGAGCGGATACACTGCTTGGTTTGTGCGTTGTCGAACTCCTTTAAATCAATCGCAGTCAATTTTCGACGACTTCAAACTACTTAGGAACCCACCTTGCCGCTCGAGCAGCGCGGCCTCGATTGCTACATTAGCGTTAAACACATCTCTAATTAAAGGCTTGCATTGTGCTGGCAGCGAACTCGCTGGACAGCAAGACCGTGTAGGTGATGTGGTACAGTGACGGTATAACTTTGGAGAAGCAAGACCGTGTAGCTTTTGATGCGGTACAGTGACGTGATAACTTTGGAGAAGCGAGACCGTGTAGCTTGTGATGTGGTACAGTGACGTGATAACTTTGGAGAAGCAAGACCGTGTAGCTTGAGATGTGGTATAGTGACGTTATAACTTTGGAGAAGTAAAACCGTATAGCTTGTGATTTTGTACAGTGACGTTATAACTTTGGAGAAGAACACTCTAATGCTTTTCATTTACCAACTGAAAGCTTCAATTAGAGCTTAAAGTTTGCAGTGAATTATATAAAAAACGAAATATTTAAATGCACGACTAATATTAATGTGCTAGCATAAATTTGCGGTTTTCCAAGCACTCTACTTGATGAGGGCATCGGTTTGATTTATAGAAAAACAATGTTTGCACTTAAAAGAAGAATAACTCAGAAGCCCAACGAGCCAATCACTTAACGACTCTCGCATAGTACACTGTTAGTTATTTCTCAGTTAGTAAGGGTTCAAATATTCTCGTCGCTGCTAAAAGGAAAGCTTAATAATCAATAGGTGTGCTGGGGCTGACGTGTGTATCATCCATAATGTTCCATATAACTCTTCACACACGGAATATTGCGCACGGCGCAAGCTAAGTTCAGTGCTGCCAGCCCGATACTCAGTATTGATCGATCGATGCAGTAGTCCACATGTTACAAAGGATTACCTCAAAGTTTTGGCTAGTACATCAAAACAGCTCCAGTCTTCCACACCAGAATCATAAGAATTATGTTGCACTTACAGAGTGGTCGTGAGTGATTGATGAGAACAAAGTTACCTACCTAACTACATAAAACTATGTTCTTTTAAGATACCTACGCAGCAAGAGGCGTAGCTTTAAATAAAGCGCGTTTGAGTTGCTCCAAGTAATCAGCCCTTAAAGAAAGTCTTCCTGAGCTACAAGAAACAATCTTATTGTTAAAGTCGTGCGCGGAAGTCAGACTTCTCCAAGACTGACATTTCAATTACACTGTCCCGGCCTCAGAAGCAAAACAGGAGCAGCCTGGGCTGTAGCACACACCAGGTTGGGGCAGCCATCAATTTAGGTGGTTGTAACACACCATTGCTGTATGAGGACTGCTCTCATTGCTCTCACTGCAGCTCTCTATGGAGTTGCTGAAATGGTTGCACGGCGCTGTGAGTTCCGCGGATGTGAATTTGCCGGTGAGGGCCGATGTTCAAATGGCAGTTAGATTTTCCCACTGGGGCTGAGTAGCGGCAGGGGGAGAGGAGACGCTGCAGAGCGAGCGATGGGGATCAAGGGGAAGAGGGAAAGGAGCACAGGCAGCTTTAGGCATGTTATATTTACGTCAGTTCCTCTGAACCACAATTTTAGAAAGAGTTGACTTTTTTTACCGCTGCTCAGAACTCAGTAGCTGCTACTCTGAAATGAGCAGAAGCTGCTCAGTAATGTTTACAATTTCTCAGACGCAACTCAGAAATATTTCAAACGGTTCAGATACTACTCAGAATTGCTTAGAATGCCCAAACCTTCACAGAATGCTCAGAACTGCTCAAATAACGCTGAGAATTACCCAAAACGTCTCAGTTGTTGCTCAGTTCTTGCTAAAACGACGCAAAACTATTCAGATGCAGCTCAGCGCTGCTCAGATGTTGCTCAGAACTGCTCGGGTGTTGCTCAAAACTACTCAGATGCAGGTCAGCGCTGCTCAGATGTTGCTCAGAACTTTTCAGATGCTACTTAGAACAGCTCAGATGTTGCACATGACTACTCAGATGCTACTCAGAACTGCTCAGGTGCTGCCTAGAACTGCTCAGATGCTGCTCAGAACTACTCAGGTGCTGCCTAGAACTGCTCAGATGCTGCTCATCACTGCTCAGATGCTGCTCAGGATTGCTCAGATACTGTTCAGGATGCTCAGATGCTGCCCAGGACTGCTCAGATGCTGCCCAGGACTGCTCAGATACTGCTCAGGACTGCCCAGGTGCTGCCCAGGACTGCTCAGATACTGCTCAGGACTGCTCAGATACTGCTCAGAACTGCCCAGATGCTGCTCAGAACTGCTCAGATGCTGCTCAGGACTGCCCAGATGCTGCTCAGAACTGCTCAGAAAGCAATTCCAAATACACTAGAGGGCGGTGGCAGGCGTATTCACGTGCGTGCGGACCATCAGGCCTTCCACCATCTCAACTTCTAAGTACCTCGGCATTTCTGCCTCCATCTTGGCTCGATTTTTTCACTGTTCTTCATTCGTAATGACCAAGTAGATTAAGACGACTGAATTACACCTGCACAATTGTATGAAATTTTGCACAGTTTAGCACCTCGCGCAACTAACCCAGACAGCAGAGCTGTAGCAGCGAGGACATGTTGCTCTCCTTCCAATGATTTACGGCTTCAGAAGCCAACGTACTATCAATCATCTGTGAGTAATCTATTTTTCTCTAAAGACAGCTAAGGTTTCTTCTCGGGCATAAGAATACGATGTTCGAGTAATAGTATTTAAAAATTCGCACAGTAAACGTGCACGTCTAACAAGACCTAAAGATAGGTTTCACAATTTTGATTGGCCAAATTTTTCGTTGACACCGTAAAATCCGACCGAGAAGTTGCTCCAGAAATATAATCGAGCAACACTATTTGGCCCCATCATCTGGGGCCTGATTACCAGCACTTTGCCGGGGCATCGCCATGACGTTTTAGTGGCTTGCAACATCCATGCACGATTTACTAGCTCATAAAGTTTTAGGGCTTGCAACATCCATGCACGATTTACTAGCTCATAACGTTTTAGGGCTTGCAACTTCCACGCACGATTTACTATCTTATAAGCCGCCCTATCGGGTCTAGTTCACCCTACCTACTGCGGAGGGCTCTCTTGCGATGATGTTCCATGCTCTGAGCACACATTAAATACTGCAACAGTTGGCGGAAATTAAGTCAGCTTCATCAAGGGGCTCGCGATTGGTCCAATTTTATGCAAGATATGTAATTAGTGTAGATTCGTAGATGACTTTTGCTACATTTTCTGATGAATTTCTATTGTTTCCAGTTGTATTTCCAACTCATAAAAATTATTGCAGTGTAAAAAAATTGTTGCAATAAATCACGTGCGAATTCGCCAGAAACAAATGATATCACAAAAACTTGGGATTCCAAAATTTCAGAATTAAAGCTAAAACTGCGGGCCAAATTCTAAATTGAAATCCAAGTTCTCCAGATTTCGAAATGATTCAAGATGTTGAAGCATGACCACTCGTAGTAAATTTAAATTTTTTTGTCACGCTTTCCATCTAACTTTCAATTCTATTCGTTCAGAAGGAAGTAGTGCCAAAAATATTAAAATTTCGCGCACCGTAAGCCAAGTATACTTTCGTGATCATCATACTGGAATTTCCGAAATGTATTTTGTACAATTTCTAATAATTTGTCGAGTGTGTTCGATCAGTTATCGACCGGCGAACGACGCCACGTACAGTTCCGCCGTCACGCACTCGCGCGTCACCAGAGATGACTTCTCATGCGAGAGAGCTAAGAGGCTGGTTTTGTAGGAAATATTTTTTTAAAATACCACAGTGTATTAAATGTAAGAAATTGGGTGGAAAAATGCACAGTGTATCAAATTTCTTACAACGTGCCTCCTGACAGGCTCACCTTACGCACCAATGCGACTGATTTTTTATGAAGAAGCAAAGAAAAACAAGATTCGTATATTACGGATTAATACAGTAGTCTAAGATGTGGTGTTAACATAGAAGCCTGTATTATCCCAAACTAAAGATGATTGAGATTAATGACTTATACCAACAAGTTGGTATAATGGTTTGTGCTAACGTTTAAAAAAAAATTTGGAGTTGTGCCTAATGATAGGGGTTCCAAATTCTCTACTGACTTCAATTATACTAAATTTAAAAACGAAAATAGCATTTTGAATGTATTTCTATGCTCTTAAAATCCGGGGTAGTTAGAATGAGTATGTACAACACGTTGCACATTAACTACGTGTGTATTACAATACACATGGAATGTACACGTGAGTGATGTCATTTACAAAGTATGAACCAAAGAGTCACAGAAAAACATTTGGTAGAAACAAACAAAAGTAAAATTTCAAAAAATGTGTTTCAATCCAAGGTCAGGTCAGCGTAATGGCAGGCGATCAATAGGGCGAGTTTCGTACAGGAAAAGATCAGTAATGCAAGCAGCGCAGTAGCTCCACAGCCTACCAGGCGTCACGGCACTCACCAGCTCGACTCGAGCTCCCATTTCTTCAAAGTCAAGTCGCGCAGCTCGAGTAATAGAACGTGTATTTCATTCCGGAAGAAAATTTGAATAAAACGAATAGCAAAATAGGAGTCGCATACTAGCTTCTCAAGCATCAATGAAAAGGAATACGAATAGTTACAAAATGTCGGGTCCTTACTGGCATGAACATCATGAGTCCTAGAAACATGACTGTTACACCGTTTTCAACATACATTTCAACAAATCTATCACCTTTTATCAATCAATATATATAGTTTTTCTCTAAAACTGGACATTTCAGTACCTCATAAAATATTTCCCGAATGATTCTTGGTTTGCTATGTATCCAGATACGCCGTTTGAGCGGCCCATATGCCCAATGTTTTCAAACAGTAAAGTTGCACAGTTTGTTTTATCATTAACTAAACTAGTTAAGGACAACCTTTCCAGCATTGGTCTTTTCTCTTACATTTACAACATTATTTATTCACAGAAAATGGCAGTACTACTTGCCGTAAAAACGGGAATCAAATAAATTTTCCGCCTTCACATTTGCCTTACTTCAATATTGCGTTACTGTTAAAAAAATTGTTGAACAATTAAACTATTTAAGATCAGATTTTTTCACGGAATGGAACGTTCGCAAAAATTCAAGCTGACATGAAACAAATAAATCGTGAAGAAAGAATGAGACGAGCCCTGACTGCCAATGAACGTTCAGTGAGGGGCTGAAGTTCTGCCGCCTTCATGAAATAATACCGAAGAATTTTTGCACGAGCTTCGGGTAAAAATGATCCTGTAAATCACTATAATGGTAGCATGGCAGTAGAAAAACACATGCATATTTGTGGAAATGTGAGATGGTAAAGTGACCTAATTTTTAGCTATCAGCCGTCGTGTTGGGAGACGGACGAGTCAACTCTAGTGAGTCAAGGAGCGACCTGTGCGTGACTGTAACTTCTGGCTCGATTGATGGGCACACCAGTCAAGTGAGAGCTTGGTGCACACCAGTCAAGTGAGAGCTTGGTGCACACCAGTCAAGTGAGAGCTTGGTGCACACCAGTCAAGTG
>VOMN01104714.1:0-11708 GCA_014899125.1 Orchestia grillus | reverse complement strand
CTACCTCTATTGCCTATGGCCTATCCTATGCCCCCTGAGGGGCCACTGACAGTAAGAAGAGAACAAAATCTTCGTCTCATTACAGACGCTCACAAGAGGAAGAGGATTCAGCTTTGCAAGAGGGTTCAAATGCTTCCGATTCAGCTTTCGTGTAATTGTTTTACACATTTATGAATAATTATTTTGCTGCTGTTCGAGTATACGTGTTTAAATAGTTTTGATTAAGGAGAAATATTAGTGTAACAATGGTTGTACCTATAAATGTAGGATTTACCCTACACTAATGGATGTTTGGACACATGTATGCTGCTAAGTTTGAAAGCATTTGCGACACCGGCATGATTCAGGGGACTCGAGGATTTAATCGGCAACTGATGGGACACAAACGAGTGGTAGCGGCTCACGAGAGTCGTCAGCCGCCACCCAATTCTCAAGCTCTAATTTACGAAGGGTAATAAATCTGAGTTTCTGAAACTTGGAGTCATTTAGCTCCTTCTATACCAAGAATAATAACAATAATGCCTTCGAACTCCTAGGACGTAAAATACACACGAGTCGCGTTTACGTTATGACAGCCTACATTACTTGATAACATGGAATCTTATACCATTGTGTTTTTCCCTTACTGAATGCAGCGGTTTTTTGTAAGAGATGCTGTTCTTACAAACGAAAAAAGCTCTCCCAATCCTTTTGCTCGTAGCTCAAACCACCAGCGTGGAGCCGGCGTCAGCCCGCCAAATGGTAAAATGGGCACAATGTACAAATTTGCATTGCAAAAAGAAAAACATTGTATCGAAACCATGTCGAAGCTATTTCTAAAACTTACTCGGCAATTTAATGAACACCAAAGAAATGAAATTCGCCACAGAGGAAAGGTGAGATAAAATTCGGTGTACGTGACTCCATTTTTGGCCTTTACATCATCCTCGGGCTGCCCTAGAGACGAGAGCTACTGTAGAGCTGAACGAAACCTTAGAGGTAGAAAAAATAAACTTGCCTTCTTCCAATCCAAAAAAGAAAAACATCTGTAATTTTACCACAGTTTTAAACGAAGCATTGAGAAGATTTCTAAGTTTATACAAGTTATTCCTCTACAAGTTAGGTACGGCACAAAGCAATCAGCATGAGTCAAATTAAAACAAACATATGTCATCAGTTCAGTGAAATCCTGTTCTCTAAACACTCATTGAAAATATGCTCAATTTTCGAAACGATGCCAACATCAAGTTTCCCAAACTAGTTATTAGTATGATTGAAGAAAACACAAATCTCTTGAAAATGTACGCCAAACACGAAGCAAATGACAAGCCAAATTTATATGCCGGTAAAGCAGAGCTCAATTTCAGTTCTGATCTAGCAAGGCAGACTCAATGCCCTTCTTCAGTCTGAGTGACAGCAGACAAGAAAGTCGTACGTAATTGCACATAATAACCAAACATAAATATTTTCAATGAAGAACTTGATGACGGATGGTATTTAACCCTTTGCTGCACCACTTTTTTAACACGTCACTCAAGAATAGTACTTCGGTAAGGACGGCCGCCGGACCGCATCTTTTCAGGAAACTGTATCAGGAGAGAGAGATACATTGCGCAGCGAAGGCTATAAAGACATGTGGCATGACACCAGAAAATTGTGCACGTGCATCATAGCTTAAAGTAAACGCAGCTCAAAAGACACTAAACATTTATGAGAACATCGCTATCCGTGAGACAATGTACAAGTGACATCAAAGAGATGAAAGACCCCGAAAGATGGAAGATACACACACACATCGCATGAGAAACATTGAAAATGTTCAGATATCGGATATCATTGAATGGAACCCTCGAGATTCTAGGTCGACACTTGAGCTGAAACGTTCACACGAGGCAGATGCCCAGTTCTGATGCTCTCTTGTGCATCTCTGAAGTGTATCTGAAAATAAATTTTATCATTAGGGCATTGTTTACCAGTCTTTCCAGTATAATTTTCACACATAAGTTTTACGAGCCAGAAAAGGGGTTCAACATTTCATGGTTAATTGCATAAGACAAAAGTTTACTCCGGTATTCTGCTCCATGATGCATCGACCACCGAGATGAGGTCGATGCATAATAAGGTCGTACATACCACCGTCGAAACACACTAGAAACCTTATGAGTTTAATTTCTGCCTGCCAAACGTGTGGCTCAAAATCGGCTGCTCTCGCACGTATACCTATATGTCAAAATAACAACGGCTGCTCTCCGACGTATCCGTACTCGGATACAAAGTAATACCAAGTCTCAAGGTTAAATCTCCCTGAAGCGGCGGCGTGAATCATTTTTGGTTAAAGCGTATCTCTATTTCTTTCTATCGGGACTCGTGCAAGCTTGGCAAGCACATCTAACCCAGCTCTGGTCTCTCTGCATCAGATTTTGGTAGGTAATGGTACACCATGACAGCTCTAAGCTGTTGGTTGAAATGCCAACCTGGTCAACAAGCCACATTTTTATATATATATATATATATATATACGATACGTCACCGACACAGGTATACACGCACACAAACGATCATGTCTAAAATCCAAGTAATAGGTACAAAAGAAACAGTGGCTATACATGAAGTGCGTAGAATTAATAATTGACTATTCTAGGGCACTACACAAGCTTCACAGTGTGTACCCTTGGGTGGGACAGAAAGATGTCACGAATTTGCGGGCAATTTTTTGAAGTGGCGCTTGTCAGAAACTCGCTTCCAAGAACTTGCCCTTCCCAAGAATTTGCAAAACTCTCCAAGACGGTCCTGAGCTCAATAAAAATGTAACGGAGGAAATGAGGGGGGAAATTGTCAAAATTAACAGCAGCCACTGTAAGTGTTAAAATGCAAACTGAAGAGGTTAAAGGGAAACGTCACTAACAGTTTTTTATAAAATAAGCATTGCAACCAATAAATACTTGCTTTTTTGCCTGCCTTTTGTACTTAAAAATGTAGTGCAAAATGTGTACCAAGAAAAAACTCTGCATCTTAAATAAATCAGTGAAAAATAGTCATCATCCTGAACCCAATTTACGTCTGAAAAAATAGACTTGAAATTAAATGCCTGAAACTGGGAATAAAGTATAACATTAAACAAAAAATGAGACTAAATTAAACTCGCTGACACTTTTTTAGGAGTCTGCATCAACTCATTTATAAGCAAGGATGACCTAATTAGCATTTTTCAACCTTGGGCAAGCAAGCTCACCGAATTCCCAATTTTGTAAATATGCTTGAAATGAGTCTACTCGTCCTTCCTTTAGCTCTCCTGATATAAGCCGACCATTTCCTAGAGTACTAATACAGCTAAGAAAATTACAAAAATCACCTTCATACAGTACATTTTCATAAAAAATGTGCCAGGAAAGTTAAAATTGGTAACACTATTTGTTCCTCTCTACACGGCGCAGCAGGCTTTCCCACGTTTTAAGGACCATCGCTCAAAACAAAATCTTCACGGTTATTTTTTGGTGCCGAGTCACTAGGAGTTGGCAATTCGAGGCACCACAGGGCACACACCCACACCTTCCACGGTCGAAGTTGTGGTAGTAGTAAGCCACTAATAACTGGCGCTTCAGGATCTTTTGCCAATCTCGCACTAAAAACACACATTTCGTAACAAAGTTCAAGAGTTGTACAGGTTCTGAAATTTTCTACTGGGCAATTAATACAAAAACATTGATTTTCGTCCTAACATTTCCAGGTTTGAGGCGAGCAACTGCCGCTTGAAAGGTACAAGTTAACAAGGTACGTCAGTCGAAGTAGTGGACAGGAAAAATTTAAGCTTTTGCTCCAAGAGATCGCTGTAAATTAATAAAATGAATTTATCCAGGCCCAATGTGCTTGAGGGAAGTAAACTGCATAAGTATTGATGAAGAAGTAACTGCGAAGCCGAAATTGTGGCATCTTAGTTAACTAGGTAACTAGTCACACAGACTCCAGAATGGAGAACTCAAGGGAGTGAAAAACATTTTCATTTTCAGCCAATTTGCAGCTTTACAGAAATTGACTCATACAGTAATAAGCATAATGTGTTAGAGTGAAAAGCTGAAAGAGGAATAATCAGTAACATTACTCTGTGCAATGGGCTCTTCTAGTCAACATCACCTTGAGTTGTGATACTCAATTAGCTCAAGTAGCATTTAAATGGTTGCCAGGAGCATCTCAAGACATCTAAATATAGGATAATGAAGTAGACAACTGAATTAATAAAAAACCCTCTCACAGGAGTTTAGCTCAAGGGAACATCGACTTTTCCCTCACGTGGCTACACGAAGTCATCACGGCGAAGCTCAATGCTCCTACAACCTCTTTCAGAGCACTCCGTGGAAGTTTCCTTGTAAAGCAATCTTATTTCTCCATATGAAGGCATGCTAGATTTACAATTATTGCTATAAAATAAAATTATTAGGTACGCCAACTATAGCTACAGAGACGCTTTGACTTTAAAATCTTCCCTGGTAGGCATTGGTCCAGGTTTTGGAGGCATTCCAATGGAGTTCTCGTGTGAGGCGTTAAATACATATTACTACTCAATCAATTTATGACTGTTACACGCACGCTAAAAGTTACGCGAGTCACTTTCCACTTGAAAAATTTCATTTCCCCGCAGGACCTTACCTTTGAAAAATCAAAGGTAAGTTAATATCTGTAGCAATGAAAACAGAATTATCGCAAAGCTTATGACATTAGGACCTCGCTGTCGTTCGCTCCTCTAGTTTCTGAGACAGTTACCAGCTCGGAATTGATCATGAGGGGAAAAAATTCATTTCACCCAAATTACGACGACACTATGTCCAGGGTTTGACTTTAATCTAAAACGAATAGTTGAATTACATCGCACATGTAATGACGAAATCATCGTCACCCAACATTTACATGTCTTACAAACAATCACACACTACCCCAGCATTCCAAGCTTGTATGGAGTTTTTCGTTAATAGACATCAACACAAATTTCATCAACCTGTCAACGATCACTGTCGATATATTTATACGCTGGGGTGGTGGCATCCACACAGTCACTCTCCACCTTTGCAGATGTCCAGGATGTTGCATCCACACAGTCACTGTCCACATATAAATGGGCCCTCGTTGCATTCCCACGATCCCTGTTGACTATAGACAACGTGAATATGCATGTCAGCATGACAGCGTGACTACGCAGACAGCGTCCCAATAGACAGGGACAGTCGACACATTCATAACGTCCGATGAGCTTAGTAGTAGTAGTAGTAATAGAAAGGTTACTAGCGCTTCGACGAACCGATGAGCTTACTACCTAAGTGTCGTCCTCTTCTGCAATTTTCACTCCGTTGCCTGACTCTGAGTTGACAAAAAGGGCGAGGTTTAACTTCAGTGACGAGGGCTTAAAGCTCGCGGCGGCGGGGGTAGCAACTTTGGGCAAGACTGGAACATCCTCGGGATAGGCAGTCTTGTCACTCTTCAAACACATCGCCAGGTGGATGGCTGCACAACATGGACACATATTATAACCAGGAACGTAATACTCGAACTTGGTACAAAAGTAAGTAGTAGTAAACCGATCATAACTGGCGCTTCAGGATACTCCGCCCATTTCGCACCGAAAACGAGTATATTTGCAATGCTCAAGAGCTGCAAAAATTCAAAAGTTGTTTATTAGACAAATATATAACATAAATCTTCGTTTCTGCGATCTCAGCATTTTCAGGTCTAAGATGAGGGGAAGTCACTTGAAAGGGGGAAGCACTTACCATGGTGGCTTCACACTTTGGAGTAGAGGGCGAGTATTCCATTTGTATTTCAGGGTTCCGGGGTCAGGTTCCCAACATGGGCCGAGCCAAATACAAAAAGGGAGGAGTTTCGCGGCCCAATGACTCCATATAGCATGCCAGTTCTGCCTTCAGTCTATTGACGCTTAGCCCATAACAATTCAAATTATTCTGGCGATAATACTGCGTTGAGCGTTGTACGAAAAACCAGCTGCGACCTTATTCATACGTACAATAAGACTATATTCAATTTTGAATAAAAACTAGCAGCATCCTTATGAAGAGTGACCATATGGTTTTTTTAAGCAGTGAAGGGTTGAAGTTTATCCATCAGCAAATTTTGCTACTTTTTTAACAACTACAGTATCTAGTTTCTAGCCGGTCAGTTGCATCAAAAATAAAATTTGAGGGAAAAATATTGTCCAGTTAGGAAAACGTGCTGGGCTGCTTCAGTGATGACATGAAGACATATTCCCACTCGATATTTCATTGATTTAGGAGACAATCTAATACAAAATAACAGAATGGCATTATCATCCGTTGCCATCTGCATAATTAACATCAAGTTTCCAGAGAGCAGGATGCGACGCACCAATATCAAGGAAGTATTCAATCCGAAAATTACACAGTGAAAAATTAATCAGCCTTTCAGTTTTCAACACCAAATTAACAAATTAAAACAAGCTTTGGATCAACGCAAAATAACGATACTCATGAGCTCTTGCTAAGATCAAATCCAAGACTAGATAACTCAAATAACTGTTAGCTGAGTGGAACTTCTAACGAGAAAAAACAGCTTCTTTTGGGAAGGTCTACTTGACCCACCAACACAAGCCGACAACTGACCCATTCTGTGGCCGGACTTGGAGAAGTAACCGCAGCTGCAGACAAGGGGCTCCGGCAGGACGACGGGGGGTCCGATCTCATACGACATGCTCTTCTTGGGAGCGGAGTGGAACACGTGATTGTGGGACGGCATCATGGCCCGACAGGAGGTGGCGTATGGGCATTGCGTGCATGAATAGTAAGAACTGCCCAAACGAGAACATGTTCAGCTACTTGTGCATTGAACCTACTAGTACCAACTGCTCTATTTTTCTTAAATCTAACCTCAAAAAGTTATCTCGATGTTTGCTCTTCAAAATGAAGAAAACGCGTGAGCCTAGTAACCATAAAATATTTATAAGAATCCAAGATTTATACAACCTTTATTAATTCCAACACGTTTTACCGTTGGGTTTTCAATGCCCCACAACTACTGGCGTAGTGAGGGATGTAAGGAATGTGTGGTTTAAGCTTCCTTTTCCAAGGGAAGCACTCCCTGGTTACGTGAAATACTTTGCCTGAGCCGGGATTCGAACCCTGAACGTCCCGACTGCGAGGCCATCACGCTAACCAGTACGCCATGGAGCCCAAGAGAACTCAGCTTGGGAGATGTGAATGGCAATGTTAGAATAGAACAAAAACAGAGTAAGGCTCAGCACCATCCTCTCAGACATCACTTACATGTTGCATCTCCAAGAAACGAACATAGCATCAAAGAAAATTTTCAAAAGGCAAGCTTTTGAACTAAGCTATTTAATTCTGCTCCAAGATGAACGAGTCGAATTTCACTCCATAGAAAACACCCAAAGGACCATGAAACATTCGAGAAAGCTAAGGACCAATCCTTGATACCTGCACACCTCAAGAGGATAAGCAGANTGAGGTAGCCTAGCGGTGCTCCCTTGGGGGCGCTAGTCCCCATAGCATAGGATAGACAAACCTAACTAACCTACCTCTATTGCCTATGGCCTATCCTATGCCCCCTGAGGGGAAGACCAACAGGAAGAATAGATGCCAAATATGACGGAAAGCGTAAAATTAAATGCAACAGAGCATTTGGAAAGATAAAATAGCATAAGGAAATCTAAAAGTAAAAAACTGGCAGGCAATGGAAAACACGAATGGAGCGATAATACGCGAAAACGGGAAAATAAGAAACATGAATCATCGATGAACTTGAAAAATGAAAAAAATTTGAGTAAAATAAAATGAAAAAATTTGACCACATTAGCAAAAAAACACAAAGCAGTGCTCGTTCGCAAACTGCAATTGTGATTCATCCCGTCTTATTATTATTATTAATAATTAGTTTGAAACCCCTTAGCCACAAGCAATGCAGTCTGAAGAGAGCGAAAAGAAGGGACAATTTAGTATAGACAACTAAAAAGAACGGAGAATCTATGCACAAGGTGTGTTCCCATCCAGGAATCCCTGCTCATAGAAATAGCAAGTTAAGAATGAAGAGGAAGAAATGGTAAAAATGTAATAGGTAAGGTGTGAAAATCTAAAGAAGCAAAGTGGACACGAAAGAAAAAATCAAGAAGACCTATCTATAGCTGAGGTAACTTAACACTAACAGTGCTCTGGAGTCGTCAGTCCTCAAAGCATACGGTAGACAAACCTAACTAACCTAACCCCTCCTGCCTATCCTACGCCGTCTGAGAAGATGCGATTCATGCAGTTTTAAAGCTCACTTCTTTATTTTCCTTCTTCCCTTTCTCCGAAACAAACAGAAAACTAACACTTAATAAATACCTCTATTGCACTGCAGAAAAAACCTACCTGAAATGCCCGGGAGAATTTAAGGGCTGCTGACACTCTGTACAGAGGTCCCAGTCTGAGACGAGCAGGGAGAGGCTCGCCTGCTGCTGCACGAGTCTGCTCATGGCTACAGCAGGCCGCATGCTTGTGATCGGGTTGCGGGAACAGTAGGTGTTCTTGCGGGAGGTCGTGAGCGACACGTTGGCCAGGGTCAGTTTGCACGTCTCAGATGTGTAGCGCACCAGGTCTGGGGAGAGAAGGGTTGTTGAAGAGGAGGACTTGCGTTAATTCTACGGAACCTGACCGTAACATGGCGCAACTGTGTATCCGAATTGAGAAATATAATAGAACTGGGAATATTAAAACGACCTACACTAGTTGTAGTTGATGGGATAAAAAAACGAATGAGAAACGTGATAATATGAATACAACACTAATAAAATTGTATATGCAGCTTATATCTAACCTATATAAATAACTAATGAAAAGAATATGATTAAGAGCTTGTAAATAATGAGGACAAATATGGCCAGGGCCGTTACAGCAAAATGAAATAGAATAAAATAAAACCAATGCACAAATTGCAGGCCAGCCTCCATGTTGGAAGTGGATTATTAGGAAGGGCCGCCACATATATTACATAGATAATTAGTCGGCGATGCTGTGTAAATATCTAGTACACATTATAGAGATAACCTAGGCGAGAGAACTGAAAATTTATCATAACTTTCTCATATAAAGCTAACCCCTCATACTACAGCTACCTCAAGTAACAATTATTTTTCATATCAGAGTCTTTCACCCGATACTTTTCACATCACAATCTTTCACCCGATTCTTTTCACATCACAATCTTTTACCCGATACTTTTCACATCACAATCTTTTACCCGATGCTTTTCACATCACAATCTTTTGCCCGATACTTTTCACATCACAATCTTTTACCCGATACTTTTCACATCACAATCTTTCACAATTCGCGTAATACCTTTTCATTTCATATTTCTCATCATGATAGTTCATACCATAGGTAATCTTTTCACACCATGCCTTTTACAAGACAATATTACACATACACTTCAGTGAGAGAACATCCCCACCAACAACTGAGACAATAAAGGGCGCCAGTTGGGTCAGTGCGCGGCAGCAACACGTCGCTGGTTAGCGCACAAATCCCTGTATTTACATATTTAAAAAGAAAAATGTTCCCTTTCTCTTTGCTTTGCACTACTCTAATATACATAACTAGCACACAAACGTTAACCTGTTTAAAATTGTTTCATTATACGAGATATTTTTGCATTTGTTATCTGAGCGAATTAGGGCACCTAATAAGTCGATGAGTGGCTAACAAAATGGCACTTGAGCTGAACTTCCAGGTATAAGTAGGGCAAAGACCAATATGGGACAGAAGTAAGACAACGCTTGGCCGTACTATCCACTCATTACAAGCGAGAATCGACGAAATTACCTTGAAGTTCAAGAGACGAGGTGCAAATTATGCAAAAAATAAAAGGACAAAAACAGACAGAATTATAAGAACGATCGGTTAAAATATCAAAATAATACCGCATAAATAACGCTTTCCTCAATCTTAAAAGAGAGACGCAAGCACAATGTGATGAATTAGCACCCATATGCCACTCCTAATGACACGGACACAAAGTTAGGGAAGCCACAAACCTTTCCTGAGCTTGTAGGAGGCGTGGGTGACCATGTGCTCCTGCACCACTTTACGACTTTTGTTCTTGAGCGTCAAGGTGCAGTAGGAACAGCGGAGACCCCTAGCGTGTTCCTGTACAAAAAATAGTCTCACTTCATTAGAAAATGTCGACACCTAAATCACCATCCCTTATAATAACAATTGTCAATCCCTATCTCTTTATTCAATGCATTGCATTCGATGTTAGACAACTCATGTAGTCCACAGTCAGTCATATGTTATTTTACGTTAGTCAAATCGATGCAGTTACCGACATTTTTGAATAGCATAATTAGTTTTACTCTTGTTAATTGAGAAGAGCATTACACAATTCATTGCTGTGGTGTATTTTACACAGGAGGAACACAATCATTTGATGAGAATCCGCATCAAAGCGCAGGAAAAAAAACAAGTTCACTTACAACACACTACTGCCTTTAATATACACAAATAGTATCTTTACCGAGTCTAATTCATCACACATGTCCCGAGCATCTATAATCTATCTATCTAGTATAATACTAAAACTCTGGTCGTCTTGCTTGTTTGCTTGCTTGAAGCCGTGCACACGTTTGTCTGTTGGCTCTGAGACATTCGAAATTTATACTCATCGTTTAATCCTGTATTGTGGATACCGACTTAAATACATAGGATATATTTCGGGATACGGTTTGATTTTGATAAATTTTATTTGACCCAACGGGTCAAGGGTTGTCCTGTTATTTATAATTTTGACCGGCGAATCGGCAAAGTCAGATTCGTATCCTGATTGTTGATTATACAGGGTGGCTTGTAAGTAAGGTACCTTTTCATAACTATTATAGCTATAAAACTAAAAAATTGTTAAGAGATTTGGTTAATTCAGAAAGAAGAAATTTTAAAGTTCAATATATATTTACGTAAACAATAAAACACGACTAACTATGGAATACAATATCTTTTAAATTCCGTCCATTATTAGTCAAACATTGGCGTGCTCTTTCAACGGTTCTGCTCATTACTTTCATTAATGTTTCTAATGAAATGTTGTTGATCTCCTGAATGATTTTTCGCTTCAATTGCTGCGAAGTATCAGGCATTTCAATGTACGCCTTTTCCTTAAAGTGTACCCAGAGCAAGAAATCAAGAGCATTCAGGTCTGGTGATCGAGGCGGCCAAGGTATGCCACCAATCCGAGGAATATATTGTGATTTATCCACCGAGGATAATTTTCAGAGTAATATATTGTTTCGGTAAAATAGAAACACCGATAGAAAAATTTTTTTTTTCCATTTTGAATTGACCAAATTTCTTCACCATTTTTGATTTAACAGCTATCACAGTTTTAAAAAGGTACCTTACTCAAGGGCTACCCTGTATATAATTATGGGTGGGCGGCGACCAAGGTAGGCTTGGCGCATGAGCACACACTAACTGCAGACGAGTTCTGACCCCGCGACGAGCTCACCAGGAGGTGCGCCAAGAACCAAGAGGACAGGGACGGTGCTGTGGAGGGAGACACGGTGCGCACCACCAGGCAGAAGTGGCATTGGACGTACGGCGCACCACGGTGCTCCTGTGGAACAGGGTTACACGTCAGTTACATTCTTGCACATCAGTCACACCAGCACACATCAGTCACACCAGCACACATCAGCCACACCAGCACACATCAGCCACACC
>VOMN01104711.1:0-12277 GCA_014899125.1 Orchestia grillus | reverse complement strand
AAAGACAGGCCCACCGAGTCCCCTGGCCAAAGACAGGCCCACCGAGTTTCCTGGCCAAAAAACAAAGGACGGACACTTGATGGCATGCGACCGCTATTCGGAGCGCTCAGATCTTCTTTAGATTACATTTTTTCTCCCATTGGGTATGAATTAAAGTTGTAATTCTCCATTTACAATTAGAAATCAACTGACGGTTTCCCCCTTGAAATATCGTGGGTCATTGTGATATAAACACAAGTTGTAGTTGTAGTAGTAGTGAAAGCAGCGCTTCAGANAGTCCCCATAGCATAGAATAGGCAAACCTAACTAACCTACCTATATTGCCTATGGCCTATCGTATGCCCCCTGAGGGGATATAAACACAAAAAGTGGCCCTTCCTTTCCTAATTAAAGCCATTCTGGCACCAGGCACGCGTAGAAGTTCAACTCTAAAAGTCATACACAACAGGGGAATAATCGCAATTGTTTAGAGCAGAGGTTTATTAAATCATCGGAGCAATAACCAACACAAGCTTACACTATCACCTCGAGTAACGAACTACGCCTCTGAGTGGTTCCGTCATTTGAACATTCCCGCCCTTCAATACGGAACATTAAGGCCAAAACGACCGTGTGACCTGAGTGGCTTCACCACTCGGATGTTTCCGCCCTTCAATACGGAACATTAAGGCCAAAACGACCGTGTGACCTCCACTGCACATCGCAGACGGCCCAACAATCGGCATGGCTGCTGGAAGCCGCGCAGCGCCGCCCAGGTATCGACCAGACGGCGCGTCTCGCTGGTAAACGCCAGTTAGGGACTACACGTAGCCACTTATGAACGTCTATTACCGACTATCACCTTCATGAAAGCTGCCTTCACCCGTGCAAACTTCTCCTTTGCGCATGGTACCGCTCGTTGGGTCATTGAGTGCGGTAACTGCCTGGCAAGTGTCATGGCTGGAGCCTGAGCGGCTGGGGTCGTTGCCTCGCCCCCGTGCGACGTAATCATGCTCGTATTAGCGAGGTGTAGCTCTCTTCGCCTCCCAGCCTCGTAAATTGCATTTGTTGAGCTCATTAATCTCCTCGGGATGGACATCGAGTTTTGATTTCAGCGTATTTAGAGACCGGAATGAACGGTGGGTCGTCATCGAAGTTATTTTACTTCTTTTGGCGCAAGAAAGCTCGTCACACAGTCTTCTTGAAAATTCTTCGGTCGTTAAACTTGCGTTTAAAAAATTCGTGCAGGGAAATTAAAGCTCTAACTGAAACTTTTTTCAAAACGAAACTGCAAAAAGTGAAAATCATGCTTCTGAGATTGAGGAGAAATTAGCACAAGATTTCAAAACATTGATAACGTAATCAGTGATCCTCGATTATGAATTAAGTTGATCAGCGCCAAACACAAACCGCAATTTAACGGGATCACAAGCAATGTAAATTCACAGTAAACGCAGTTATGTTCGCCCGTGTTACAGAATCATAACTAGACCAAGACGATACGTGCTGGCGGAAACAAGCACTCACCTGCACGGTAAAACTTCCCCAACCTCACACGGAAGGATGTTGGGGAAAGATGTTCCTCAATTTTATCGCACGGACTTGTACCGACATTGCACTCGTCCATTGACAATGTCACGCTAGCGGATTACCGCGCTAGCTAAAATACACACAGCAAGATGCGAGGAGCTCTGCTAGGTCGATAAAAACCGGCCACAATATCACAAGCAATTGTCTTAACCGAGACCATTTCAAGCAATACCGCCCGAGCAAGTGTTTGCACTTCTTTCTCCCCCTAGTTCTAATTTCTCTCTAATTTACACTACAACTGCATCAACTTTATCTTCCCGAGAACGTCTCGTTTGCTTCACATCAGCTTTTGCCATGTTGCGTTCTATCTTTCCCCGAGGAAACATAGAAAGTATTCAATATTTGCACTCATGACAAACTAATGAACCCGCGGCAGGGCACACACGATTCCGAACAAGTTTCTCAAACGAATCCCTGGAAAAGAACAGCGCCTCCACAACCCAAGTAACGGACTCCCCCTCCATTTCCAGCGGCGGGCAAATAAAGAGTGGAGGCCGCACCAGGAGTCGCACGTCTCTCCATGCCGGACGTCCCTCGCGCGTTACGAGGCGTGTAAACAAAGGGTGAGCCTGCTGATTTTAAATATAAATGAAATTATGTACCTGTGATACCGTACAACACTTTAATTCACACATTTCTTCAGCTCGNCGTAAACATGTTAGAATAATATTGTACCATAAATGCATGAAAATGTTTTGATATTTGAAATCAGTGGAAACATTTATGGTGGGCGCTGTGCACATAGTTATCAGCGACGTAATTTGGCTTCCCCGGCCTGACGCAGGCGCGGCTGCTGCAGGTAAGAACATCGCTCGCAGCAGTCTCAACTAGCAAAGCGTAACAATCTTTGACACGTTCCCAATTGATTTATGGCAATGCACGATTTTTTGCGTTTCGCGATCGAGTAAAACACGTGAATGGGTTAACTTTGGTCGATGTTATGTGCGTCGGATTCGCTACCAGATCCTGAAAAGTGAATCTACGTCCGTCAATGAAATGAGAACGTTAAATTTACGCGGGACGAGCCACACCAGGGCGTGAAGGGTTAATAAAATGACAATAATATTGTGTAGCTGACATGGTCTCACACGCATATATGGACGCGTATCATTTCACAGGAAAAAACTTGCAGAAATTCATGCATTCATCGACATTATCTAATCAGCATGGGGAGATGTGTGTTGTCTGAGGTATTCAACGCAAGACAGGTGTAAAACACCCCAAAGAGATATAATCCTACGCAAGATGAGATGTTCGTTTGCGTTGGCAACATCAGATTATCTACAACATTTTCTCTCCGAGTCGATCACGCACGCCTTCAAAGCTCGCAAATCTTCATTGGGAATATTAATGTTCTAATTAAGTGCATAGGTTCTCACCAGTCTTTTGTACCCTACCCCGAGGTGTTCTCGCGTGTACCTCTTGACTTCACATGCACGCTTGACTGCCCTGCTGCTGGTCACTTGGGCACTCGCGTTACAGCCGATCCACTCCGATGAAAAACGTCGTTTCAAACGGTGAGGCTTCTGTTAGCGTAGGCTTCAGGTAGATTTCTTCACTAAATATGGCATGGATTTGCTATAACGCCTTACACTAAATCCAACCTAGAAAAGATTTAGCTACCTATGCCAATAAACTGCGGCAATGGACAACCGACGAGTTCCTCAACTTGCAGTTTCCCCTAATTTTGCCGTTCAGCAGACCAGCGGAGGACAATTTAGCCCTCGGAACACCACACAGTGAGCAAAAAGAATTCAAGTCTTTCTTCTCCCTCGAAGTTGGATTACCATTCGCCTCGGGCTGCTCCTACGCAAAACTTGAGGAACCTTACGGGCAATTCTCAAGACGGTCCCTTCACAAAAGGAAGGCAGAAGGTTCAATATCTTCATCACTTCGTCAGCAGTCCCACGCAATCTAAGGACGGGATCAGAACCCATTAATAGTTTTCGTTAAAGACCACTCTCGTTTACGAACCCTTCACTGCATGAATTTTGCGTCACTTCATACTTTGAAGGACGCAACCCTGAGCTGCGCGCCTACGCAAGGAATAGTGACACCTCAGCACGCGTTTGTTGTAAGACAGGTAAGTGCAACAGCTACGATGCCTAGTTTTCATATAATGATTCTTCTCGGTGTTATCCGCATTAGAGAAATTAGGTGGCCTGGTACGCGACGCATTCAGGTGGGAGCCAAGAAATCGCCTGGCAGAGGCGTCTCACCACTCCAACATTTCAGCCACGATTTAGCCCCCAGCCACCGCCTCGCGCAGGCGTCTCACCATTCCGACACATCGTTCACGATTTAGCCCTCAGTCGTGGGCTCCATTCACAGGCGGGCACGGGCACACATTTCCGAGAATCATCAACTATGTTGGCGGCGCCTAACTTTTGGCACTTGAGAGTCGTGAGCCACGGCACAACTTGGCCCAGATCTGCCCCAAAGTTAGGGCTCGCCTCATAACCTTACAGGCGCTCTCTGCTTCCGAGTCGGCGGCAGTTTATTGTCTTTCAAGACATCGCAGTATTTCTAATCCCTGGAACACGGTATCTCACAATTCGGCATTTTTCTCAGTGTGACTTCGAAAGTGGATCTGGCAAGCGTTCTCCTTTTCCTTTAGTTTTGCTTAAGCCCAGAATCACTTTACTCCTTGTCTGGATTATAGTCGAGTGGGAAGCCTTGCAAAATTACTTGAGTTTCACTTTACATAAAGACTAAATTTGGTTAGTTCAAGGACTGTGGCAGAATATACCTTCAGAGGTTGCCATAACATCCGTCATAGCCAAGATTATTTATCCGATGGAATTGGAATATTTCGCTTCCAAATATTCACAACATCAGCATTCTGACGCCGTGTTCTCTTCAGCCATGAACTTGCAAAGCATAGAAGTGCTCGTTGCCTGCTACGTCGTGAAGGCACCTTCCATATCATTACAAAAGGTCTTGGAGACAAACTAGGAAATTGAAACGCAGTTGACGTTTCAAATATATCAACGGCTCAATGCATGGATCCTGTGCGTCCTTTATTCTGGTAAATTAAAATCATTTACCCGACGGAGAATGGCACCACCGCACGCAACGCACGACCTCGCCACTGCGCCAGTTCTGGCTGCCCTGCAGACGGTGTGTGCAGCGTGTCGCGGCCAGAAAGAACGCTCGGACCGTTCACCCTGAGTGGCCCGAGTGGTCTACGTGGAAACCGTCGAGGAAGTGCATCGGTTTCCGATGGTATCAATACGGCGTCAAAGAATTTTCCAGGAACAATAGGATTATCGCGACTCGGCTTGTGGAAGAACAGCTGTAACAGAGACCAACTGATTCTCAACTGACAGGAACACATTTGGGTTCGTTTACAAAAGGGTAAGTTAAATATCGAAACAAGAATAGCAGAAGATTAAAAACGTCTTACCATAGGGTCGCAAAAGAAATGTTTTGCCGTGGGGGTCGTAAAAGAAATGTCTTGCCGTGGGGAGTCGCAAAAGAAATGTCTTGNAAGAAATGCCTTGCCGTGGGGGTTGCAAAAGAAATGTTTTGACGTGGGGGGTCGCAAAAGAAATGTCTTGCTGTGAGAGTCGTAAAATAATCAGTCGCATAAATGAAGACTGTTTTCCTTGATAATCATGTTCAATAATCCTATTTTAAACTTGAGAGCGTTAGAAACTGGAATGCTTCAAATTCCGGGCATCAGTTCATTATCTAAGCACTGTGACCTATTTTTGTTATCGTGCGACAAACTATCGACGTGACATAGCATCTCCCAAAGCATTTTTTTCATCTCTCCCAGTCTGGCGTGACCTCGTATCCTGCCTACAAAAATTGAACCATTTAAATATACGCGAGTGTGGTTAAATTCAGTGAAATTCTCCACTGTCGCAGACTCCAGCCCTCTCGACACGTGCCAAAGCCTCTTAGAGAATGATGCCTACCAGTAAACAAATGCTGACTTTATTCTTGAGTTCAATGAATATTCCTGAAAAGTCCACTGCAGCTCATATTTGCTTTGTTGAAATTCAACTCAACTGTTATAACATCAACGACGAGATAATCATGCAACTGAGCATGACATAAATGTTGTTAGACTGGATAGTACAAGCATGAAAATATTGGTTCTCCGAAAAGGTAATGAGAGTCAGATTGACTTGCGCTCTCACTATTTACGTCCAAAATTTTCATGCAATGAAGACGCAACCTTCCATAACTCTACGGCGTTTGAAACTAACATTTAATGCACTTGAGTCGTGGTGATAATCGACTTCGTTTGGTCAATCTTTTACCATGACCGAGCCAGACTAATTACCCTTTTTAATGAGGAAAAGAAACCAATCCTGCCTGCACACATGCATCAAGCAGCTGAATCCTTAAGGTCACAGCTAGTGATGGCTCGCAGACTTGCTCCTACTGGTAGATCTCTGAAGTACCAGTAATAGTTTCCTCGAAAACATAGCACGGTGAGATCATATCTACTCTAGGTCCGAGGTACACACAGTCCAGGGTACAACAGGCTCCTCTGAACACTCGCACAGCTCACTCGTCCATACACCGAACTTCAAATAACCTTCAGCTCAGTTACCCATAACCTGATTTTAGCGAATACATAGTTGCCTTTAAATGATCAATGCTGAAGTCAAATGTTACTGCAGTGAACTGATATCTATATAAATATGGGATAAAATTGAGCAAAATCCAAAATTTTCAGTCTATTCACTGCACCGCTAATCTATGTGATACTGAAACCCTGATCATCTTGTTTGCTTGCTTGCAGCCGAGCACACTCTTCAGTGATGACATAGGCCAAAAATTCAAAACTTATCCTTCAGTAATTAAATAAGGATTTTCCTATCGTATCATGGCTACGGTTCATTGGGGCTAAACTGAGTGCATTATTTTCTTTAGCTTGGAATATTTGTTATTAAATATAGAAGAATATATAAATAGAGGCTCAAACGGGCCTTTCAGATAGTGACCCAACGGGCTACGGGTGGTCTAGTGACAATTGTGTTTCGTTTGAGGTGCGGCGGAGCTCGGCCAAGTACAGCGCCAATTTATATAGAACCAATACTTTCAGGAGCCGTAAATACTCGGCTGCCAGTGAGCGCAGCAATACAGTATCGAGTAATACAATTATTGCGTTAATGTCAAAGTCGCGCAATACGAGCGGCAACAAAAGGCAATCCCGACCGTTGGCTGCAAAGCTGACTCTCTTTATCCATTAAATCCTTCTTTAATTGTGTGAGATCAGACTCATTTTGGAAGTTTCACCGTGAATTCCAATGAAAAAAGTAACACGAATTTTACCGAGTTAATGAATGTACTTTAGCTGGCACGGAACCCAGCAGTTCGTTCTAAATGGGGAGAGAATCTCTTAAATCCCGTGCATGCTTTCCCTCGCAACCCTCTTGGTACGTAGCACACACCACATGAGCTACACACTGTCACAAGTGCGTGATGCAGGACGTGTGCCCGCCAGCGTGTGGGAGTTGCACGGAACGTGTACTCGTACAAGAAGTGTGACACAGTTACACGTCGTCTGACCCCAGTCCTGTACCACCCGTGACACAGGATTCACGCTCTAGGATGTAATACTCAAAGTCCTATTTCTAATTTCGCAGGTAATGTAATGACATTGTCTCTCAAACCGCGGTCTCAATTTAAGAAATACGGAAGTATATTTTGAGGAGCTCGAGACATTCGAACTCCTGTCTCAGAGTCCCATCTCGCACTGTCTCGCACTCCAGTCTCTTGAGTCTCCTACGTGCCCTGCACCTACCTGCACCTACCTGCCCCTACCTGCACCTACCTGCACCTACCTGCACCTGCCTGCACCTACCTGCACCTACCTGCCCCTACCTGCATCAACCTGCACCTGCCTGCACCTGCCTGCACCTGCCTGCACCTACCTGCACCTACCTGCACCTACCTGCACCTACCTGCACGCCCCAAAGCGTAGGCTCACGACTCCCCCAGTGATGGAAGGACCCACATACAGTTCTAATGGAAGGAACTATATTTATTCCAACAAAGGTGAAATACATACTGTACAACACTGGGTTTTCAATGCCTTGTAACCCCTGACGCGGGAGTGATGTGAAGGATGTCAAGTTTAAGCGTCTTTCCTAAGGGAAGCACCATGGAAACCAACACAAGGCAGTATTGGAAACGCTCGCACAGGATGCCATTCACAAGTTCTAGCACCACATTAACCCTCTAATTTATCTTAATGAAATTAGTTTTAATTAATTGAATTCAATTAATTTTTTTCTTAATGAATTAACTTAATTTATCGTAGTGAAATAATCTTTTTCTTCTTATGGGGTTTGCATGTTTCAATTGAAGAAAAACGCGTATGGGTAAACTGCCACAGGCGCTTGAATCGTGGCGTTCGTTGCCAGCTGTAGCGAGGTGACTGAGCTCGTTGAAGCGACGTGGATATTGCCGTGCGACTTTGGAGGCCCACCAGGCCGCTGAGTGCACGGTAATTGTCCTAGGCGAGCCAACTAGCAAAAGCTGCTCCATTCTTCAAAGCTCTTTATTGGGGCAAACTGGAAATCCTTTCCCGTAGTACCGCACAGCGCTCAACTCATTTTTTATAAATCAAATTTATCGAGGAATTAACGTCCATGTGATGTAGGACAGGTTTTTGGCTACTAATACTTTGCACTAACTGAAGGCAACAATATGAAGTCATGGTGTGACGAGATCTTATCTAATATGCCTCAGAGACGCCACAGGGTCGCAGAGGATTGAATCGAATATCTCCAACAAAGCTAACTGAGACACCATAGCTTCGCCTCACGCGTTTAAAGTTCGCAAGCAGAAAATACTAAGAGGAAGAAGGTAAACTAAAATCATATGGAGGCTTTAGCCATAATTGGATGGTGGGCCAGGTATAGGCAATACCACATTTTTCCTCGTACGAATAATATTGAAAAGAACTATTGCATGGCAAATGGTCCAGTATATTTAGCTTACTCGCCTCATTAGAAACGCGTGCAAAGTTGTTACAGTCCCATGTTAAGCCGTCACAGCTCAGTGCTGCGTCGTCCCAAACAGCGAAGAGACGCGAAATTCCTGCATGGCAGGGTTAAATTTTCAGCCCGGCCTCATACGGCACAGCCGACACAGCTCTGCCATTATCCTGACCAGCGAGATCCTCGCACTGCACAGCGAGCGCCCAGCAATTGTAAAAATGACATCAATTCTGATAAGATCACTGAGCGGGACCTTAAGCCTTTCCCGGGCGAGAACGAGTTCACTCGTTTATACCCAACTTGTATTTTGCTGCCTTAGTGTGGTAAAATCGTCAAATTTTCGGCAGAAGAAGCTTGAAACGAGTTTACCGTCCTTCCTTAACCCCTCACGACATGAACCGACCATTAAAAAAAATTCCGAGTATAAACGCGTATCTAAAGACAGTGAAGTCGTCTGACTTTGACACTCTTCCGTAAGAAAAACTCCCGGGCACGACGTTAAGCATTAGACCCCCTGATCTCTGAACAAAGGTAATGGCAATGCGCTGCAACAATCGGTGCAGTACAAAGCTGGCAAGTTACAAGTTAGAGACGATCATGACGTGGTGGCCAGATTGTCTGAGGGACCGCCCTAACTTGCTTTCATTGGGGCGAGAACTGCTTCTTTACGGCAGCTCATATCGCTCCAGTTTGCCCACTTAAAATTCTAGCCAGGAAGCCTGGTCAAATCATGGCTCGCTGCCCGGCTCGCCAAAATGTTAGGATGAAGCTTCGCACGAAAATAACACAAGAACACTAGCAGTATGGGGCGCTGCACCACCACGGCCCTGTTACGCCCGGCTTAGGTGTGGCCCCGCCGGGAGTTCTTCTCCGTGGAATGGGTGCTGCAGATGTAGCAATATTGCAATTCAAGTGGGAAGCCAGAAAAATGTTCAACGCACTCACCACGATGAAACATTTCCACGAGGCGAGGCAACTCGTGAGTCAGAGTGTGTAAAAAATGTTCAGCGTTCACCACTCAACATGAAATATTCACGGGGCGACTCAACTTTAGATTAAATACGAGTGTTGGGAAAACATACATGCAACAGAGCACAACCGACACTCAGCAGAGTTAGGGAGCTGAGGTCTCTCCACTCCCCGATACTAGCGCCACATCTTACTAAGAAATTTGTCGAGTTCTAATTGCACAAAGTGCCTGAGATTGTGCTGAATCTGCCCAAACGGAGCAAAACACGGCAAGCAGGCGTCATATATGAGTTCGGTATCATAACTCGAGGTAAATAGCCCCGGAAACTGAGGTAATTGAGCTTAAACTATGCAAGAGATATGATAATTAGCCATAAAGTGCTTATGCAGCCGAGGCTGAGCCTGCGCTTGCAGATGATGGCCTCAAAACTGAAGTTTTAAGTCGAGTCGCGATAGTGCGCAGGGTCTCTTCTGGGGACCTGCAGAAAGTCTCTTCTGGGGACCTGCAGAGAGTCTCTTCTGGGGACCTGCAGAGAGTCTCTTCTGGGGACCTGCAGGGAGTCTCTTCAGGGGACTTGCAGCAAGTCTCCATGCAATGACATAACAATGAATCAGAAGTCCAGTCGTACAGCAAACGCTGCAGCAAGTCTCCAGGCGACGACGTAACAATGAATCAGAAGTCCAGTCGTACAGCAGACGCTGCAGCAAGTCTCCAGGCGACGACGTAACAATGAATCAGAAGTCCAGTCGTGCTGCTGAAAGACGGCGAGGAAGTAAGGCTTGAAGAACTGCGTCGTTAATCTCCCAATGCATGGGGGCATATTTAGGACCACCGCACGAGCAATGCGCCAACTCAAGCCTCACGAGTTACTGCCTGTACTCGGGGGTGCTGGGGTTCAGATTTACAGTATTCTTGAAAATTTACCTTATGGACACTATTGTGCACAGCTTACATGCGCCCAATATTCAGACTGAGATGTATTTATCCTTTGATAGGCATGCGGATGACATTTGCAGGAACAACTTGACTGTGAACGAGTTCTAAGCAGAGATTTTCGACTTTTTTTTGTATTCATATCTGTTGGTAGCTTTATATAATTGAGATTCAAGCGCTAACATACACAAGAGCATGCAACGGATCAATGCCAGTCTCAGCAAGAATTATATTGGAACAGATTTGAAAAAAACACTTACGTAGACTCAGTTATCTTGAGAAGGTAAGCAACACTGGAAATAAAATCAGAAATCATACACGAGAAAACTAGACGAACACAAACCACTGAAGAAAACAAGAAAAATTCCCCATGCCCTGCAGAAACCGAGCAAACTGTCCGCGGTAATGAGACTTGAACTAAATTAGTCAGCTGGAGAGAATAGAAATTCATTTACATTATAAACCAAGTTATTAATGAATGATCTTGTATAACTCACATAAGTAATGATCTAAAGAAGACCTAAACGTCCCTTTTCATATTACGTTTATTCCGGGATAATTTAGAGCATTATTGGGTCATATATGTCTACTTTCATAAAAGATGTGTTACGGGATATTTAAGAGCACTATTGGGGTATATATTTCCCCTTTCATATGATCTACCTTGCGGTATATGTAAAAGCACTATTGGGGTATATATGTCCCCTTTCATATTATGTACCTTACCGTATATGTAAGACCACTATTGGGACATATATGTTCCTTTAATAGAATTTATATTATGCGATAATCCAGAACATTATTCGAGCGTATACATATGCCCTCTTTCATAGGATTCATAATTAGAGTAATCTTTTTACAGAAGTTCCTTCGACACTCTCGTGTTGCCAATAAGTAACATGAATAGCATCGATATGTTCCGTTGGAGGCGTAAATTAATGCAGGGTATGCAGGGCTGGCGCCAATCGCTACGAGAAATCCGCCCAGTCTGAACGAGTAGTCAACCCACATCGGGCAGGACGGTCCGGCCGGAGCCACGCGGCGCCTGTCTCGAGCTCCGCATATTCTGTCCACAAGTCTCAGCTTCACCCCTCAATTAACAAGCATGGCGCCCGACACCAAACTTTGCAATAGAATTCCGATGGACCTAATTAATTTGGATGAGCAACGTTCATCAGCGATGGGCTTAGGCTGGTAGGCCTGGCCAGGAGTTGTGCTGGCAGGCGCGAAGTTGGCCAATTCTGGCCAGGCGACGTCGGACTTCTGGATCCCTGCTGCACCCACTGATTATTAAGGGCACGCCAGCGCGCTCCATTTCATGGAATATTGAATTGCTCTGTAGTCCTTGCGTCGTATGTCCTGTCTCACGACCAGACACAGCGCTCCAGAGTTCCGCCGTTGCTTGCTACAATTTTAAACTTTTCAAACACTGCCTATGTACACAAAAGTGTAAATAACAAGGAAAATCCATTCGCACACAGAAAGATTTTGAGGTTAGAAAAAGCGATGTGTTTGAAGACGTGTACCTAATGTAAAAATATTTAATGTTGCTTCTTGTATAGGCTTAACGTGAGAATGAAGTACTACTTGAAGTACTATAGCTTACTGCTTGTCAAGGGCACACACNCCACAAGTGGAGTCAATTAGCCCACAAGTGGAGTCATTTAGCCCACAAGTAGGAGCATTTAGCCCACAAGTGGGGTCAATTAGCCCACAAGTGGAGTTATTTAGCCCGCAAGTGGGGGCATTTAGCCCGCAAGTGGGTTCAATTAGCCCACAAGTGGGTTCAATTAGCCCACAAGTGGGGGCATTTAGCCAACAAGTGGGTTCAATTACCCCA
>VOMN01104705.1:0-13422 GCA_014899125.1 Orchestia grillus | reverse complement strand
AGGCGCCGGTGACCCGTTGTTGCCTCCTCTTCCCCCTCGTCCCCCACCAAAACCTCGGCCAAAGCCCCCTCTGCCACCCCGGCCACCACGCGTAAGATCAACAGCAGTGTCGCCAGGCTTGAGAACCCTCGGTGGGGGTTTGACCCCAGGCAATGGCTTCGCCTCGAACACGAAATCCTTGGCAAAGGTGGGATCTTCGAAGCGCACACACACCACGTGGTTGTTGCTCAGGTCCGGCTGGCCATCTACGGGGCTCTCCAATGTCCTGCGCGAAATGAGCAACACACAATTTACGTCATCTTAAATTACATGAAAATGTACGGTCAAATTTCAACAATTTAAAATACTCCACGACTTAGGATGTCTCCTTTTTATTCAACATATGTGTCGATAGGAGGGAGCTTGTGAGATGATTGAGCTGAAGCTTCTCGATCAGGTAATAAGAATTTAATTTAGTTCTATAACACAAGTCTCACGGTGCTAACTCTGTAAATGGCGAGTGGAAAATGCGGGACACAAGCGACCAGCGCCCGCCTCAATTTTACAGCCACTGACTGCCGTCAAAGAACATTTTCACGAGATATTACTCAACGGATAAGAATTGAATTGACACGCATCACATTTTTGGTTTCAATTGCCCCAAAATTTTCAAACAAAAAACGATGAATCTCACCAAGCAATCATTATTAGCTGAACTAAACATTAACGCGAGTCAAACGTTACATTGCGACATTATCCTAATTCAAGGGGAGTGTCAAAGCAGGCTAGTAAATTCTACTGATCGTACATAAAAACTAGGCCCGGGCTCCCAACTCATCACATCAAATTCAAGATGCCACTTCAATTACTAGTGACGCACAAAAATTTTCCAGCTCAGTGATTGACCTACAACGTTGAGGGGAAGGGGGGGGGAGAGGGGGCAACACTCCTCATCTCTCAAAATGCACCGCAACAGCTCATGAGGCAGTAGTTTCATCTTGAATCCTATCAGTTTATTAAAGTAAGTAATGCTAGAAAGTCACAAGGAGTATTAAAATCAGTACACTTTAATGCCCCACAAATTAAGATGCAACTCACTCTCCGTGTGCCACCACCTCTTTGGAGAGCATAATCTTGCCGGTGATCCTGTCGAAGTCTGTGCCCGCGATGGGGACCTGAACGGTAAAGGGAATGTCAGCGCGTGTCAGCGGAAGCAACGCCTAATATTCACGCACAGAAAACGTACGCGAATATACCAAGCGAGATAACAAAAAAATGTAAGTGAGAAGTACACGTATCCGTTAAAATAATTCCCCACTACTAACACGAAGTCCTTTCTCCCTCAATGAACTCTTCGTTGTATTACAATCCTAGATCAAATATTTTGATACACCTGACGCCACGCATATCTCAACCATACACATCATGTTTAAGGATAAATTGCCCTGGAAACATCAGTTAACTGTCACAGTTGACACGTGGACGCTGCGGTTGTTACATTCACACGATCACTGTGGACTACACAGCCCGTGTGACTACACCGCCGGCCACCCGGGCCCTAATCGTTGACAGACGAAATCGTAATCACAAATGAATTTCTCATCCAATCACTTTATTTAAAGAAGTAAAATTTTCTGAAAGTCACTAGGAAAATAAGAATCAGAGAATGCATTTCCTTAATTGTACCACAGATGGGACTAGGGCCAACATAAAAACACAGTTGAAGCCCGCATCAAAGGACTGAACGAGAAAGAAGTAGTCCAATAATGGCGTATCTGCAACCTCGCACGTTTTAAAAACAACTTGAAGCACTTCCCTGCCCAAAAGAGAGATCTAACTATCTTTTGGAATCACACTCTTTGATGGACCAAGTTGCGGATACTCAGGCACTCCAATTGTTCTCAAGTCCGTTACAACGAGGTGCGCTGATGTGAGCGTCAACTGTACATGCAAAAATTGTCGCAAGATATTGAAATGGCCCGAATATGAGCGATCAGGCTGCCATTTCGTCTGCACTCATTCTTCTGCAAGTCTATCTAAAAATCAATCCACCCTCACGTATTTCTTGAAATGCGTGTGACCCTCAATGCCGTACTGATGTAATAGTCAGCCATGCATCCACCAAAATCAAATTCAATCCTCATATCCCACTCACATCAAACATCACACCTAGTGATAAAGATAAAATGAACACAGAGCTGCACTGCTACAATGACGGGCTTTCCGTTCAGGTCTCGACCTCAAAGAAGCCGTCATACTAACCTAATGGCTGTCCTTGTCTTTATTCACGTCACACGCGCCTCCGGCTTCGGTCGCTTAGGGCCCACGCCTTACACTCGCACTTAAACTCGCATCGCATGCCACTGTTCACACTTGCTTTACATTCCCAACTGAGTGCACAATGGCCGCACTCAAAATATTCCCTGGGCAATATCTGAGCAGCAGCAGCAGCGGCTGCCCCCTCTCACCTGGGTGTGCATGTCCATGCCCATCCTGTACATGTCCCTCAGCTGCTTGTACGCCTTGTGCTTGCTGGCCACGTAGAAGCGGTTGCTGCCCCGCACGTTGCGGCGACGCTCCTCCGACGTGAGCTGGTCGTACACGGCCTCCAGGGCTCGCTTCAGCCTGTCGGGGTGCACACGCGTGGTAAGGCTGGGTGCTGGTGGTTAGTTCGGCAGCGGGGAAACTTAGATATAACTACCCACTAATGGAACTAAGTATCATTAATTGATTTTCAGAAGAGAAGCTTTTAAGTTTCATCATCACAGGTATACGAGTTGTGGAGAATTTCTAAAAACAATGTAGAAATAATACACTACAGCGTTCACTTCCACACAAAATTGCTGCTAGCCCACGAGCGTTTCATACCGAATGTCAGCTCACAGACTACGATGAGCTCTGGCTCCATGCCGCCCTCTGTTACACTGAAAACAATCGTTGGGGCGTCGTGACTTTCAGTGATGTGTTTTGCTCCAAATGTTGGTTTTTATTCTCCGAGACTTTATTACGGTTGCATTAGAGGACATAGAATGAATTAATTTTGAGATAAACCAAAACTCGGAAAGTGAGTCAACCGGAATCAAATTTTCCAGTCCGAGTATACGACACGACGCTCCAGCAAGCATATGTGCTTGTCTCAGCCCAAAGCTGAGCGCACGGTGTGGATTATCCCAGATACAGCGCGGCTTGCCAAATTTGTGCACGAGCCTACAGCCTCCATGCCGCACGTGGTGAGCAAGACACTATTGCTGCAAACTGAGTTTTATGTGCACTACCTGTGTTGAACAGCTAAAAACATTCCCGAAGCCTCACTGGAACATAATCGCACCCATAACATGGTATACTGAGAGAGAACACACCGCTTCACCAGGCACAACTTGGCCAAACCATTCGGCGGCCATGCATAACGACCACTAAGGGCGACAAGGACGACTCTAAACTGAGACGATTCTTAACCTTTTTTCATCGACGAAAGGCAGAAGAGCGACGCCTTGCCACGCGTATTTCTTGCCGTTGAGGTCGATTTTGAAGTCCTCAGGATAAAAATCGATGATGGCGGACTCGGGTTTGTACATGAGCTCCCCCCACGGGGCGGGCACGTGGGACCTGCTTGCTGCGGGGAACACTCCCATCAGCTGCTCCAGGGGGTTGAACGGAGTGCCCATCTCAAAGTTGATCTGCGTTGAAAGAAATATACAGGTAGTTCCCTTTAAAGAAATATACAGGTAGTTCCCTTAAAAGCAATATAACAGAAGTTCATTGCAAAGGAATATAAAGGACATTAATTTAAAAGAAACATAATGAATATTTATTCAATGGAAGTTAATTCAGAAAACACATGAGGAGAAGGCCGCCACCGACAAGCAGCAGAGGCTGTCACACAAGGCACTGTGACCACAGAGCAGAGCTCTACCGCACACGGGCACTGGTGCTGCCTGCCACCTACACAATAATGACTAGGCGACTGTTGCCCTCATCTCCAACACCGCAACCCCATCTTGCCCTTCCCTAAAGCCTGCATTCATGTCACTGCACGCGCTATAAATGCCTAATGAATCTAGCGCGGCAGTAAAATCTTGCTTATATGAAGAGCACAACAGCAAAGAAAATACTTGAAAAATATTGAGACACAAACCTTGACATTGCCGCACTTTTTGAAGTCCGATGCAAACGGGGCGTAGTGGTACGGGAAGTACCATCCCCACGAGGCGCAGCCTTGGTAGTAGTACCTGCAACACCAGTCACGTCACTAAAAGTCAGCTTAAACTCCAAGCACAAATTGTGTAGCCTGAGCGCAATCTGAATGGTCGGTCGTGTCAACATCCATACAATAAAGAAGTAATGAATCGAAATGGTCACCTCAGAAACGTCACAGATCAAAGTGATGTAGTCCAGGACAGAGCACCTCAGTTACTCGCTGGGACCCCAGCTGAACTCGGCGCCCAATACCTTCTGGCTGTCTCATTAGCGACACCAGTGTCAGCACAGCTCACATCAGCCCCTCCTGACAGTCTCATTAGCGACACCAGTGTCAGCACAGCTCACATCAGCCCCTCCTGACAGTCTCATTAGCGACACCAGTGTCAGCACAGCTCACATCAGCCCCTCCTGACAGTCTCATTAGCGACACCAGTGTCAGCACAGCTCACATCAGCCCCTCCTGACAGTCTCATTAGCGACACCAGTGTCAGCACAGCTCACATCAGCCCCTCCTGACAGTCTCATTAGCGACACCAGTGTCAGCACAGCTCACATCAGCCCCTCCTGACAGTCTCATTAGCGACACCAGTGTCAGCACAGCTCACATCAGCCCCTCCTGACAGTCTCATTAGCGACACCAGTGTCAGCACAGCTCACATCAGCCCCTCCTGACAGTCTCATTAGCAACAAAAGTGACACCACCAACACAACTGACCTGAGCACCCAGCACACCACCGACACAACTCACCTGAGCACCCAGCACAGCCCCACGGCGTACTCATTAGCCACGAGCTCCCTGAACGCGAGGTCATCAGGCGACACCTCGAACTTGCTCTCGTAGTAGCGGTCCTTGAAGCCCTCCTCGTAGAGGCGCACTTCGTCGTTGGGCTCCTCGTCAGAGTCGCTGTCCATGTCGTCGGCGGGACGCTTCTGTCCTCTGCCTGCCCCTCCGCCTCCTCTCCAGCCCCCGCGGCCGCGCGGACCAGAACTGAACGAAAATGGGGGTGTAAAATTATGAACGCTACCATACATAAACATGCTATGTGTATGATTATGCACGAACAACCACGACAACATTAGCTGTAACACATGAGCTTTTAAGGTGATGACGGTGTTACAGCATTAGGCTTGGTCCACGAAAAAAGTGCTTTCAGTATAGTGGTTGATATATGATGAAGACGAGACTTAGTGTCTCCGTACAATGGGCGTCAAGGTGTGTATTGTGCATCTTTTCTAGTTGGCCACACTTATTAGTCTAGGGAGATTTAATTCTTGCGTTTTAAATTAGGCTACCATTTTTAGTCTCAAATATAAGATTAAATCGAGTCTGATGGTGACTCTCCTAACCCATTAGTAGGGACATCAGCACAGGGCACTCGACAAGTGACGCCTCAAGCAATAGTCACAAAATAGGCAGCAAAAGTTTCCAGACCGCAACTGCTACATACTACACGGCCGACTGCCCAAGGGCGTCACAAAACACAAAAAGAGCGAAGTATTTCACAGTCCGCATAGCCCTCACCCTTGCTGACGCAGCCTCTCCATGTTCTGGTATCTCTGCTCCATGATCATGCCCTTGGCACCATGCGCAGTGGCCGTTTGACCAGCAGCCATGACCCCTAGCGACCCTCGGCCTGTACTGTCACGGAATTCGGCGGCCGCCTGCTTCTCCATCTTCTCCTGCATCTTGCGCTGCTTGTTGCGCCTCTTGAACTGCAGCTCGCGCTGCTGCCGGTCCTGGAAGATCTGGTCCTCAACCTCGCCCAGATTGGTCATGATGATCTGCACGCGCTGCATGTTCACCCGCCCGCTGTCCGTCAGCCAGCCCTGAGCAGGAACCACACCATAAGTTGCAGCTCATCGCGTCTACACAATTCGGCTATAGTCTCTTGTGAGTTCTTTTCAAACTATTTATCGACTGAAAAGATCATACGGTCCCCTCCCATAAGGATGCTGCGGGTTTATTGCACAAAGCTAAATGTAGTCTTTTTGCCCCTAAAAATACATGAAATATGAGCACGTTTTCGTGCTAAATGCAGCCTTAAGGCAAAAATAATTTAGCCGCTAAAGGGTTACCAAGGCGTGAGAGGCCTAGGTCACAATAAACTGTGACAATAAACTACAATAATACACCACTGAACTCTCTCTTTACCAAGATCAACGTAATGTCCCAAGATAAAACCCATTCAAAAGCTGCCGCAGCAAAGAACTTCTACCAAGAATCGTGACAGCATCACAAAAGACATGCAAGAGCAGCAGAATTAAGTGACCCTCACCCCAGTAGAGTAGCAGCAGTCCTTGTAGAGTTTGATGAGTCGGTCAATTGCGTTCTCTCGGATTTCCAGCGACGGGAGATGAGGCAAGAAGTCGTTGCCTGAAGTACAATATCATGACATCAAGTTAATACCCTCCAGAATTTGAGGTAATCAAGGCACAACAGCATCTCAGATTGGCAACACGTGTGTGAAAGACGCACTACTTTGAGTGCGACAAAGAACACTCAGTAAATTTTTAACGCAACTGAAAATCTCGAATGTTGTGAAGTCACTCACATAAGACACAAAAGGCTGCCAACGCAGTGCTCCTGACTGACCAACAAAGAAGCACATGAAGACCCAGTCATCGAGGGCCCTCTCGAAGTCGTAGGAGAAGGGCAGGTTGTGCATGACGAGCTCCTTCTCGAGGTACTCGCGCAACACAAACAGACGCACGAAAATGAAGTTGACCACCTCGTACACCTTCTCAGGCTCCACCATCTTGCCGTCTGGAGTGCCCTCGCAATCCTTCAGCTCGTGACCTGGAACACGACACGACAATAATTACCCCGAGGCAGTGAGTGCTCTGCAATGAAGAGTACTGGCTGGACAGACTCACAGCAAATCTGCATGATGTGAGGCACAGGTCTTCTAGACTTCTCAGACTGATATTTACCATGCCACAGCATGGTCATGACTTCAGCGATGCTTTGGAAATATTTCACCAGAACATCCGTAGACACCCTCAAAAATATCATATTATAATAGTCCGGTGACCTTGCTGTCACTTTGTGATGCAGAAACAAATTAGATCATTAGTTAGTTCAAAGCTCCCAAGCCATACATTAAATGTGACCTCAAGAGAGCAAATAGAAGGGACCATTTGGCATGGGATTAGGAAACACAGACGCTATGCACAGGTGTGTTCCACACAGGATTCATTGCGCCTAGAAATAGCAAATTAAGAAAGATGAGGACGCAAAGATGAAGAATAATAAGCGAAGAAGGCTTAGAAATGGGAAGACGCAAAGTGGGCACGAAAGATGAAATTCCCAAAGATTCAGCAAGAGCTGAGGTAATCAAACACTGATCCTCTGGGTACGCGATTCCCCACGGGAAACGATAGGCAAATCTAGCTAACCTAACCCTATTGCCTCTTCTACGCCCCTTGAGGGGGTGCAGAAAGCAACAACTGTAACCACTTTAAGGAAAGGAACAAGTGCTACATACAACATTCAAATAAGACCTAAGACTAGACTGACCTGCCATGCCACAGATGTCGCAGGGCCTGTCTTTGTTTGGCTTGAACTCCTCCCTGATGATGGTGAAGTAGGGCTCGTGTGTGGCCAGCCCCAGCATGATGAGGTCAGCGTCAGCCCCGCACAGCACGTGCTGCGTGTTCGGGTCGTGGTCCGGCGACGCTCTCTGCCGCCTGATGTAGTCCATGATTTTGTGCTCACCCTCTCCAGGGCAGTTCGCATCTGACAGGATAACCTGAGAGTCCGTTAGCCAACATCTAGAACAGCTAGAAGGCTCAGCTACACTCGTGGCACTGTAATCTCCCCTATATACGAATGCAAGTGAGCACAGCTCTCAGCATTAAATAGACTTGTAACTTACAGCTTTAACCAAATGGTGGCTAACTTTTGCAATAGTGGCCAGAAACTTGTCAAATAAAATTTTTATATGAGTAAGTAGCACAGCAAAAATGTCAGAATTGATCACACTGATCAGTAAGCATGAAATTTGCCAATATCATAAAGTTGTGTATGTCAAACAACATGGAATATAAGGCGACTCAAAAAACTTGTTCATGGTTATTTTTTAAAAGGATTCAGATTCAATACGGCAACTAGATGCGCATTTTAGAGACTCGTCGACAAGAGAAAACTCAAGAGTTCAAATACATACAAAAACATGTATCATAAATATGTTCGATAGGAACCAGTGAATAAGAAAAAATTACAACCAGAAAAAATCATTCAAGTGATAAAATACATTATTGAAAGCAACATAAAATAAAATAATAACATTTTCTTGCATTTTCATGTTTAATTTACGCTACTTTTAAGACTTCTTATTTTTCATCTTTTGAAGTTCGCTGTACATTGAGCGCAGATTGCATTGCTTCTGCTGATGTCGAGACCTCGTCTGCTGCGGAGTCGAATGCACGCGCCCAGTTTCCCCTAAAATACGTCAGTTTCCATACCACCCTACATCCCAAGTCAAGTAGCATATGCTTCTCTATAACTACGTGGAGAAAAACAACTGGAAGTAAGCCTTGATCATTTGTGCTGCTTTTTGTAACTTTCGAGCTGAACTAAATATAGAAAGAAACAATCGAGTGGGTCGGGCGAAATTAGCATTATGAAAGCACCTGGTCTATGGACCCATTAAGTTACGTAGAGCAACAAAGCTTTATTATTTGCCACAGTTAGGTGCACATTCCCTTGCATTACCTGTAAGGCATCAACTGTGCATTCCCTTGCTGCGTTTGTGCTGATGAACTTTCAGGAAGAAGTAAAGAAAAGTATGGTTGAATTTTAATGACTGATTTTTCAACCCGGAGAATATATAAAGTAGAATGATATTCCTATCAATAATATCACTGCAAAATGGTTCACACAACAGTCACACCACCACGAGCTGATATACCATCATTAATAACTTACATAAACACGAGGGTTTCGGTAAGGCCACTACCAGCATTACTGTCCCTGTCGACAAGATAAACGCTAAATNCATTAATAACTTACATAAACACGAGGGTTTCAGTAAGGCCACTACCAGCATTACTGTTCTTGCCGACAAGATAAACGCTAAATAAACCATAAACACACGAGATGCAGATGTTACTCTTCACATGCGCTCATTCTGCTACCAGCCAACACAGTTCACGGAGGGGAGCTTCACCACGCACACCCACAGCTCTAGCACCTACAACAGGTCAGAGAGCATGCGAGGGTGAGAGCAGAGTTCCGCACGTCAGTACTGCAATACCTTGATGTTCTTCCAGCTGGGGTGGTTGTTGAGGCGCTCGTGTACGTAGTAGTGCAGGCACTTGCTCAGCCGGTCCATGAAGGGCGTGCCCGGCGTGATGCAGTTGGAATCGAAGTGCGAGTCCTTCCCCTTCACTGGGGGCACTTTCAGGCCTGCACATCCACACACAGGCATCTCAGGTCCAATCTTCGGATCAAATTTAAAGTGCGCTTCATCTGAGTGATAAGTAATTGCAGCTGGTTGTCCAATATCAGTTTAACTCGGTTGTGCGTTACTGAATGACATGTGAAGTTTAACTTATCTTATAGATCATTCGGGAGAGCACCAGAATACTAAATGAAATGCTAAATCATGTAACTTTTAATTTTTTATGTTTTACACTATAAATAAGCACAAAGCTGGGATTTTCAACCTACTGGACTGGCCACTCATGGTTCCATGCTGAATAAAAGACTCAAACCTAAAAAAATTTACTTGCCCATTATAGGTGAGTACATGTACGGAGTGACTCCCCTAACTGGAATTCTTCGTTGTATTATGTGGCCTTTTAGTCCAAGCTACCAATTATTTGTCTCAGTAAACTAGTGATGAGCCGATTTATTGGCATTGGTAAAAATTGACACTGACAGGAATCGGTATCGGTATACGATGAAAATTGCTGATGCAGATTCCTACTATACCTGAGATGTAAAATGTTGCTAAAAACAAATATAATACTGAATTTATGATACCGTACACATAATGGAAGTTGAAGCCTGTTATCAAGTATTGTATTAATAAGCACAGAATGTTCGGAACAAATTGGACAGTAATTCAATAAGTAACTTTTCAAATTGGTTGAAGATATTTACTCATATTACACTTCATTTAGAAGCTTGTTCTTAGTTAATTCGTACACGCTATCGCGAAGATAGCGGACAGTTGGAAACCTCGAGAAACTGGAAAAGAATAACCAGTTTCACGATGATCCACGACGGTATAAAAATGGTGAATTTTTGGAAGCTGCTCAGGGCTCCTTGAACGCATAACATAATCAGACATGAACTGGAGAATTGCAATGATTACAAGGTTGTGACTAGTAGGAAGGATCATAAACTTCAAGAAAATTGTTACTAAGCAGTTAAAGCCTGGTTAAAATAAATTTAAAACATCAAATTTTAAAATTGATATCAAAATCATAACTCTGGATGATAAAAAAAACAGCATTGGCCAAAATTTAAGAATCAGCATTGGCATCGGCAGAAATTTTAGAAATGGCACATCACTACAACAAATCACTTTTGACTTGAACATGATAATTAAGTGCCCTAGCAGCCAAGTATAGGTTTATGTAAGTTGAAATTCAAATTTATGTTTCAAGTTAGAAGACATACAAGTAGTATATTGAGATCGCAGATCTAGAAGCTAATCCATAAATGAAATTTCCCAAAAGGAAAAAGAGAGAACTCACCATTAGAAATGAGCTGTTCTCGAATTCTAGCGATTTCCTCAACTTTCTCAGCAGTTTCTTTGCTGGCCCTGAAGCGACGAGATCTCTGCTGGTTCATCTTGGCTCGAGGCGCCACGCCATCGATGGCCATGTACAGCAGCTTGCGGGGCCGCACAATGCTCATCAGCCGGTCAATGCACTGCAGCAAGTCAATTAGATTATTAGGTAGTTTAAAGCTCCCTATCTACATGGAAGGTGATCCAAAGAGAAAGGGTCTTTTCGTATGGACTATGGAAAATGGCGAATTTATGCACAATGTGTTCCCACACAGGTACCTCGGCACATAGAAACAGCAAATTAAGAAGCCAGAGGAAGAAAAGACAAAGAAAATATAGCAGAGAAGGTGCAAAAATAAGAAGAAGCAAGGTGATGACAAAAGATAGACGTTCCAAACGCATATCTACAGTTGTGGTCACCTAAGAGGGCACCCTTGAAGCCGCTAGTCACCATAGCAGACAACAGACAAACCCAACTTTAATGACTTTCCAATGACCTCTGGGTAGGGATTCACAATTGAGAGGTGAGTAAGGTCTATGTACTGCTATCAACCATTGAATTACAAACAACACAACTAACTTTTAATATATGAAAGGCTATCAGTACTTCTGACAAAAAGGAACGAAAGTCTAACAGATAAAAGGTCCTTGAATGCTGTCAGAAAGGAATTCAAACACAATCAGTGGTTCACGAAATGAATGTTCATGCTGTTATATATTAAGCGTGAAAATATCAAACTATGCTTACCTCAAAAATGGCAACCATCATCTCGTCCTCATTTTTGGGAGCTGGCTTGTCCTCGGGGTGAGTGCATGGATGGATGATGCCATTCATGTCCAGGTACAGATTGTCAAATTCCACTCCATTTGGGTTTGGTTTGGAAATGTCCACAGGAACTTGCTGGCCATTTTCATTTTCAAAGATCTGAAAAGCAACAGCTTAATCAATTTCTCTCACACCCAGATAGTAGGAAAAGAAAAGTAACTTTCAGGAGGTAAGTAAGTAGGTAGCAGTCCTTCTCCACTTGATAATGTAGTGCTTGGACACAACTACAGAAATTTTACACTATAATTGAACCAATAGTTCAAATTCAAATTCAACCAATTTCATTAAAAAAATTCATTAAAGTCCTACACTACATAAAACCAAAACATAATTCAAGATTTGCTAATTCTCTTTTCATTGATTAAAACAACAAGCCTATAAATATAAATCAAGAGTCACTACCATCACCAATAGCCAACTCTAGGCCCAGAAGTTCTACAATGACAAACTCTCTACTCTCATTTGCAGAGCTCAGAAGCACCCATGCCTTCAGGAAAGAAGCACATAAACATTCTGTCATCAGTTCCTAAAATTACATCCAACATGAAACACTTTTGTAAAAACAATATAGAAGCAAATAGTCATGAAGACTGGTGTGCACGATCAATCCCTAGTAATGGAGATATATGCTGCAATATGCTGGCCAAGCAGAATGTATGTGATAAGTCTTTTGATATCACTGAGCTTGTACTATTAAACCCTTGTAGAAACACAAAAAAGATGAAAGAAAATGTATTCACTACCAATACTAATAGGCAAAACATTCCTTTGATTTCTACATTCTCATCATCAAACCACTGAGGTGGTAAGCATTTCAATGAGTTATATCATATTGGTACCTATCAAGATTTTGGGTAATACAGCTTACAGTGGCCTAGCCAGCAGATGTTACACAGTAACAAAGGCTACAAAGAACAAATTAATACTCCTAAACTAATTAAAATTTATTAAAAACATGAATATGTACTACCTCCCAATATAGGGCACACAGCCTTCACTCTAAACCAATACAATAAATAGACTCACCTTCTCTTCGACGCACTCAATGATGACCGATGGGTATTTTCTTGATAGCCACCGAAAGAATGCTGGTACACCCATGCTTCAAATTTAATTATATGAACACTGATTTAAAAATGCAAAACAGATTAACTATAAATAAAATGGTAAAATGTCTTCAACAAGACCTTCAGATCCAAATGTAATCAAATCTGATACATGGATTTCTGAATTTTTCGAAGTGCACACCTTCTGCTTCTTCCTCTCCTTTGGTCACAATTCAAAGAAGCTTTGGAGTACAGTCCATGTAGCCTCAAGTCAGGACCTGTAATTTTCACAATCACCTAGAGGATAGGAAGATATTAGTTTCACAGTATGTGATTCTTTAGTTATGGTTTACTAGCTCTAAGTAATACCGAGATATGATTCAAGTTGGCTACCTTGGTTAAATATTTCAGAAGAAACTGCTGTAAGTGAGAAAAAAAATCTAACCTTGGTAGTAAAAAAGCAATGATGCCTCCACTACAATGGCTACCCATAAGCAAGCCCAAGGAATGAGCACAGAAGAGTATGTGAGGTATGTGGTGATGGGATGACTGAATGTACATGCGCTACTCCCATAATTTCAGTACACATTAGTTAATTTACACTGAGTGGTTACTTACAAAGACCCCTGTG
>VOMN01104701.1:0-17772 GCA_014899125.1 Orchestia grillus | reverse complement strand
TTGAAATGTGCTTTCGGACCATACGTAAGTGCATGGCGCGTTATGTTATTGAGAATAATTCAATCGATTTAAGAAAAATTTTCCTTAGTAAAGAAGTGGAGCTTCTTACATAATCTTTTCTTAGCTGATATCACCGTTTATTTCTTCCCACCATGTATGATATTTACTTCAACCTTGCTTGCTCTATTCTGAGGTATTTATATAATTGAATGTCCTGCTCTTGTCTGTCAAACAGACGGGAACGTTAACCGAAGACAGCTTGGAAGTGTACGGTGTGGTTGGAGTGGAGAGTGCCAAGTCTGCTGGTGCTGGGGAGTCTTGTGATAGCGAGGAGGCATCAGGCGGCAGCTCTGTGGCGTCGAGTCAAGACACTGCGACCAACTTGAAGCTGTGGCACGGCGCGCGTCCGGTGCCAAGTTTACCTCACGACTCCAAGCTCATGATGGCGCTAGCTACTTGCCACGATCTAACGTACGTCTTCGGCAAACTCATCGGAGATCCCATGGACATCAAAATGTTCAAAGCCACCAATTGGGTGAGTCATTTGTCTTTAGTGTTCGAGGTATCCAAGGTGGGAGTGACTACTGATCCAATACCATGCTTGCAGCTTGTGTTCCTTCCATTTGAGTTTGAGTTGTAAGCTTGTACTACACACAGGAACCGCGAAGTTTTACGTATAAATTGATATTAATATGATCTATATCATTTCAATAAGATCAATATGATACATGTGTTTATATTGTTACTGTGGTGTGTGCATCGACGAAATGGGTTTCGTGGCCCTATGAAGATTTGGTCTATTTTTAGATTTCGTTTTACATATACTAATCTGACGTATTTCTGCTTGAAGGCCCGCAATTTTCTGTTTTTTTTTTCTCAAATTCTCGCCTGATATCCCTTCACTGTCGCACAGGTATCTTACTGTTGGGTTTCTCTCCAACACTTTTTGCAGAATTTTGTTCTCTTGGGATTGGTGGTGTCAGATTGGCTCCATGTATTGAAGTTACAAGATTTCATGCGTTGTGATGTAGATCTATCTTCAATGTTCCTTTTCTTTAAGAATAAGCCGAGTCGTGTCTGCGCGGGACTTCCTGTATTCATGAATGTATGCTACCGCAGTTTGTGCTGCCGCGAACGCCTGTGAAAGACTCTTCTCATTTAGCAATCACTGTTGTAGTTCGTTTAGTACAAAGTTTTATGAATTTTGTATTTCATCGGTGTTTGTTCGCGTTGAAAACTGATTTCTACCGACTCTTTGCTACCTTAACAATTGAGAAAATCTTTGGCAATGATTCTTGGTGATATTAAGTCTTTGAAGAGATGTGTGATTTTACTGAATTTCTCATTTTTGGGTTTTAAAAACATAGTCAAAATGACTCGGACCGTGAGAACATTTCCACGTTTCACTGATGCTTCGTCGTGTGCTTTCGATGATTTTTGACAGCCTTCTCGTCCTTTCCAATTTGACCGAATGGCAAGTTGCTTCATCATAATTACTCTTGTGTTTAAGGCTTTATCTTGCCTCATTGCATTTGTTGGGTCTTCTTCGTCATGGCGGCTCTGGTTTTGAAGTTGAGTTAGTTGGCTCATTGTTTCAATTGGCTAGCGAGTTCGAGGCATTTGTGACTGACACGTATCTCTGGATATATGTTCTGTTTTATTTTTGTATTTATTGTGAATCCTTCAAAATAAGTTTATTTAGTTGATTTTATGGAAGTAGGCGAGAGGTAAAGTTTACCTAGCGAATTATACAAGTAAATTTGCTGAGACTCTCTTCTACATATGTATTTGTTTTTCCATGGCGGCATGAAGTATTAAAGAGGCTGGGGTCGAAGAACTGGGAGTGCCTCCCTCGCTGTGAGTGTTCGTCTACTCGACCACAAAATTGTTTTAAGGGAACTACAAGGGAAAGCCATATTTTTAATAGCCATCAGAATTTTTACAAGAATTTTTCCAAATGTGTTTGACGCGCTGTCTTACCCATGTTTGAACTGAAGACCAACAAAACTATGATTATTTGAATATACTTCTACAGTGGCAGTTCTATCGTTGGCTCGAAGTTTCATCTCCTCATTGCTCTATGACTTTTTTGGCGTTTTTTTGTGTGTAACATCGCAAGATTTAATCTCTTAAAGGTCTCGTAGTTCGCTCCTGGGATGTGTTTGGAGTTCATTGGTTGGCGTCTATTAGGGAAAATATAACACATAAATTGATCTGACTTGCGAAGTACTTCTTCGTGCGTAAGTGAATAACAAATGCAAGTAAAAATTGCTTACGTACGCATGAGTGTTGACAATTATTTAGGATCGTTGTCATTATTTTCCTTGTCGTTCATTGTCTGTAATGAAATTTTGTGGCTCTTTCCTTTTTAGGCGTATTCATTTCTGAATTGCCATTTCCTGGTTGTTCTGGTTGGATAGATATGTGGCATTCTTATGTTCCATTCCAAAGCTGATTTTTTAAATTCTACCGCTGGAAATCGGAACAGCTCACAGATGAAACTTGAATACGTGATTGAATTTTATTCTGCTTCTCTCAATCCCTATAGCGGCCTTGTGGAGGCAACTAATTAATTTCGGTCTTGCTTTCATTTTTTGTCGCTTGCAACATTTCTGAGCATTTTTTCGAGTCCTCCGTGCGGAACTTAGGCGTGACGCTGAGGTGAATTTTTCTCAGGTCCTGGAAGAACCTACAGAGGGCGGGTATAACAGTCTCATGCAGACGGTCGTGCGGCCGCCCAAATGCTTCCAGCAGTCTCCCCAAGAAGGTGCCTCACTGGATCAGGCGCAATTTCGGGCAGCACTTGCTTCTACACCAACCGACTCCCATACTGAGCGTTTTACTTCAGAAAGGCCCTCATCGCTTCGAGCGGGGCACACTTCGGACCCTCGTCTCTCACCAGTAGAAAGCAAAACTGATGTGGTCACGTCATCGGTTGGTCGTTTATCTCCAAGTAGAGACCTGCCCTCCGCCGGTACATCGCATGTGCTTGAGAGGAAGAGAAAAAATGATCACAGAGAATTAACCAAACACTCAGATTGTGAAGATGACGTGGCTCATTGCAGTGGGGATGACGTGCTGCAACAAATTTCAGTTCTTCGTAGCCCTCACGAAATTGACAGCCTCGAATCATGTGGCACAAATATCTTCCCTTCTCCCGTCCATGCGGTGTTGGGGCGGTCCCGGTCGGCGAGTGATCAGTCCAGTTTATCCAGCGAAGAAGAAATTCCCGCTTGTGGACACCTTGCTCCGGCCCAGGTTGCAGAACAAGTAAGTCCATCGTCTGTGGTCCTTACTTCATCGTCTTCTGCCTGCAACTGACATGACTTTTCAACTAACCTGCATTTCGTCTTTGGAACGTCCGCTTGTTCTGTGGGAGCATCTTCACCAATCTCGTTAATTAAATTGTTGTTGCTGTATAACCGCGCTGGAGTGTTACGCTAATTGCAATGTAACCTGACCAATCTAGGGTGAAAATATCTTCCTGCATGCAGTGGACTTGTTTCGTTTATTGTTGTCAATAGTAGCCGTTTGTTGAGCGTATTAAAACGGCGCTTTGAATGGAAACTTCAACGCCCTGCTTTGTTCACGAACTAATTTGGCCTGCCGCCGCCGTTGGTTGATTGTAAGGCTTTGTGTACTTGGTATTTCTTCGCATGCTATTTGTTGTATTATTGTGTTGCCGTTCAAATCTAATCCAATCATTTCTTGTAGATTTTTTACTTCACAGTGTTCTTTAACTTTCATTGATTATTTTGTGTGAAGTTCCATTTCGTTTGACTTCAGTTAAAGTGAGCCATACTGGCATGAAGTGACATTGACTATTTTTTTTAGATATTTGATGAACCTTATCGTTGTAATAATTCATTACGTGGGAGTGCTCTGCAGAGTCTTGTTTCTGTGTTAACTGCTTCTTTTCGTTGTGCGACTTGATGGTTTCTGTGTGGCCCAGATGTTCTTATCAATGATATTGTAATGCTAGAGCTACTACCACTACTGCTGTCTCACAACCTGGCTTGCTGTATTCAGTCACCGTTATTGCGTGAGATACTGCGATCTGGTGTACGGTGTCTTGCGCTTTGCCGCGAACTCGCGTTTTTATCTTTGTATGTTTCTTTGGGTTTGACCTATTGTGCGTATAAACATAGTTTTACATGAATAGTCCGCCTTATAGGCTTTCCAATTTAGAAATAGTTATATTCAGCCCGTACTGTTGATAATTTCCTCATCATTTTTTCCTCAAAGGAGCACCACATTTCCACTCGAGTTGGGCGTTTAATTTCAAATTTTCAATGAAAACAATATATTTTTCAATGTCTGGGTTCCCTCAAATAGGTGCGCGAAGGTACCGAATTATACCGGCTCATTCACGCACTCTTATTGCGCTCGCATGTATTGTGAGAAAAATTGCATAATTTGGTCTGTACTTAAGAATCGCCGGCGAGTACACTGACCCAGAAGTAACTGCGAAGGGACAAAACATACACACGTGGAGTCTGCTTGCGTCTGTGTCCTGTGTGCTGGAAAATGTGGCAATTCTTTAGGCAACTGCATTATTTCTTGAGAAAATTTTCTCTCATAGTCTTGACTCGCTATTGTTTTTTGTTGTCTTTGTACTGAAAATATTTGCTCTCGTCACATTTTGGCAGCGTGCAGTGAGGGGGACAGAAGTACTTGCACACATGCGGTTTCATGATTTATTAAAGAGCTACCTAAAATTCTTTGAACTCGCACAAAAACTGCTTTAATATTTTAAAGTGAAAATATTAGACAGGAACAAAATCAAAATGTTCAACTAAAAGGTTTATTATTAATATTTAGTTACAAAACGACCTTTGTTGTCAATTACAGCGTGAAGACGGTTTTCATATGATGAAATTAAGCATTCACAAGTTTGTGGTCGTATACGAACTCATTCTTCAACGCATATTTTCTTCAGTTCTTCAAGAGTAATCGAATTTTTCTGATGACCCTTCTTCAGTGTTCCCCAAAGATGTTCGATAGGATTACGGTCCGGAGATTTGAATGACCACGGGAAAACTGTTAGTATGCTCTTCATAAACCATTGAGATGTTAAATTCACCCTGTGTTTATGGTCGTTATCTTGTTGGTACGTCTGTCAATTTGGGTTTTTGGAATATACGCTTCCTACTTGGAATGAGACTCTCCTCTAATACTTAACGGTGCCTGCCCTCATCCATCTCATCAATGAAATGAAGCGCACCGGTCTCATGTGGTGTGAAACAACCCCAAACTTGCTTCACAGTTGGGATGGTATTATGCCTCTTATAGGCTATTCCTTGTGTCCTCCACACATGTGTCCTCTCGTCACACATGAGTAGAGTTTTGACCGAATAATTTAATCCGGTTTCATCAGACTAAATTACCGTTCCAAAATGCATGTACTTTCTCCCAGTGGTATTTGTAAAGCTTAATGACTTGCAATGTGTTTTTTGCGCTGCATGGAGGTTTTACGGAGTGTGATACATTTGACCGTATTGTTGTGATGTTCTCTACTGATGGTCCTTCTACTCTTCGTATGTACTGGAGCCTTCGAAATCAGTTTTTAACTCTTTGCGAGTCGTCATGGGGTTATATATTAATCTTCTGTGGAACACTCGGCCTTTGAAAGTTATCAGTTGAGCAATATTCCTCAAACTTACGAAAGATTGAATCAACTGTAGAGTGTGGCACATAAAACTGCGTAGTAGTCTTTCAAATCTTTCTGTGGGATATTCCTTGAGAATGGAACTGAACTAATTGCTTCCGTAGATATTCTGAGACCTTTTTGACTTTTGGCATGACGTTTTAAAGTCGTGGTATGGTACGACGGCTCATCAGTGACTAACCCTCTAATGTCATGGCGGAACAAGTTGATTTTTCTTCTTGCAACATTCGAAAGTTCTACCTGTAATTCAGATGCGATCTGACGGGAAAAAGTGACAAGTATCGTGTGAAATTTGCTTCAAATAAATTGTTGAATAAGTTTGTCAAGTGTCATAGATCATTTTAGTGTATATGAAGCCTTGTACTTAGGAAGTTTCATACTTTGTTTCACAATTTCACTTGGTAGACTAGGAATTAGTGATCTGTTGAAATTGTAGGTATGTTGGCTTGCCGAACTTTTTAAGAAAAGGGGGATTATACAACGAGTAATTACTCGTATCCCTCTCACCGTATCGTGGGGACCAGGTGCTGTCTCAGTGATTCAGAGAGACGATACACCAACCAACTCGTGTATCACGAGTACTGTTGTTGCATTTATAATTATTCAGTTTTTCCTATTTGTTTTTCTAACATTGTTTTAGCTGGCATTGCAGCTCTTATGTTAACGAACCTTTCCAATAAGTGGGTGGTTTTTTGTTTTATACTGTAGTTGTAGTTTTCATTTCTGTAATTGTAGTTTTTATTACTGTAATTGTAGTTTTTTCCTAGTATTTGAAATTTTCATTCCTGACGTTTGTGGTCCTATGATGCGTCCAGATAAAGAATGTGAAATATAATGCATTATTTAATTCATCTTTATTTTCATTATGTTTTCAGTACAAAAATTAATACCCACTTCATTTCAGTAATTTTTTCAGTGCTGTTTGCCATCTTTTCTCACTCTTCACTGGAGATGAGAATTGGTAACGTTACAATAAAGATCTCAATGCCCTTCTTTGCTCTTCACACACAGCTTACCTCGTTCTGGTCGCCGGAGATTGTGTGTTGACATGTCAATGCCATTGACGTTTGGCATTGACTGAATTTAGCGTACACTGAGAGGGACCTCGGAACCTTCGTTTTTATTTTGGTAAACTTGAATTCCTATTTCTTCTGATTCAATTTCTTTAAACTTGTATTTCTCTTGTCAACTCATTCTTCGTTTCAGTAAGCAGAATATTATTTCAGCTTTTCTTCTCTGATGACGGCATGAAATTGCATGCTTTCACGTCATTGTTCAAATTTTAATAATCGTGACGCGTAAATATTTCATAAGGCCTCGTTTGCGTGATACTTTTAAAATAGAAACATTTCTCCATCGCTTGCCTAATGTTCTCCGACATACTCCTATATGATAGCGGGGTATTTTAACTCCTTATTAAGCTCTGATAGTGTGGCGCAGTGCACCTCGGTGTTGCGTGTGGCGCAGTGCACCTCGNCTCTCTACTGCAGTATGTGGTGCAGTTCTAATGAGAACTATTTGTTCATAGGGTAGACAATAAGGTTATCTACCTTGTGCAAAGGGACTTGCGTCCCCAGGAGGCGCTTTTAGGTTTCCATCATTCGTGCCTACATTTTTTCAATTTTCTCACCTTCTTCGCTGTTTTTTTTTGTTTATTCTTTTTCTTCATTCTCAATTTGCTGTTTCAATTTGCAGAGGATCCTGTGAGGGATTATCCCGTATGGATCCCATTCTGCATAGTTCATATTGGATAGTCCCTCTAACGGTGCGATATAGTCTGAGTCACTGAAACACTGCGATCTATACTACTACCAGCTCTCTATGCTCTTTTCTGATTAATTACTTTTATATTTTTCCGCTGATGAAAATGGCCTCCAAAGTTTCCTCGTTTTCTTCACAAAGGGAAGGTGGTCACAATGTCCGCTGCCGTGGTCGCCTGAGCAGCTGTGTCTCGCAACCTGCTTGTACCTTGTACCTGTGAAGTTTGCTATTTTTGCTATCGTCATTTGATTTTAGTTTACCCATGTCATTTTTACTTAGCGTGCACTTACCACCCCTTTTATTTGACTAGATTGTTTAATAAATAGCGGCAAGCCAGATCTATCTCAAGTATTGAAGACATCCGTATGGGTAAGGTGACTGTGCAAGAATCTAGAGCATGCAATTCCCTTTTTTTTGTTATGTCTTCCACGTTGTCGCTTGCTTGTGCACACTCTCACTATAGCTACTTTCGTTTACTTGAAGCGCATGTCGTTGCCTGCTGCTGACGACATAGGCGTGAGTCGAGAGGGCGACCAAGAAGAGGTGCTAGTTAACTTAGCAGACATACCTCCGGAGGCGCCGACCACCGTAGAGCGCATCATGAGTGCCCCTAGCCAAGAGGGTCCCGCTGTGGCGACTCACGGTGCCAAGGAGGACGAGCCTACGACCAAACGCAAACGCCAGCCCGCCCCGGCCTTCATGGAAACGCCGTTCCAGGTGCTGCTGAAAAGGCCACCAGACACCGCTAGATTGAGTTTGTCTCTCATAATGGTACCGGGAATTCACTAGTAAATGCAATACGGTAGTCATCTCTGCCAAATGCACGTTGTCGATGCCAAATGTGGCATGTTACAGGTCGCGTATCATGTGAAAACGTAAGGAGTGAGACTAGATGACTTGTATGAAAAAATGGGGCGAAAATGTTTCTGTGACAACACTGAGACTATTCAAATAGTGCAAGTAAAAGAAGTGTACATCTTCGATGATAAAAAAATGTATTTATACTGAATTTGTACAACAAAATCGCAAGAGGTTAGAAATATAATATATGCCTGTCATCAAGATAGAAACATTTGTCGCATCCCTTGAAACACTACCTAGCACTCCTGAATGAGAAACTTCACGTTGAAAAATCTTCGTTACCACAGATCTCTACGTTTTTCATTTATTTTACTTTTTAGGAGCACTGCACTTTTAATGAAAAAAGAATGATTTACTGATGATCCGGACAGCCTACAGTTAATTTTAACCCCTTACCAAACTTCCTTTAGATATAGTGCTTCGCCCAAGTTTACAAAACACCATTGAAAATGCATTTTGTCTATTTATATTCATCAGACGTAAATGAAACTTTTACTGCTCACATAATATGTATTAAAACAACAATGGGAGCAATCAGAAAAATGAAATATAACAATGCAGTTGTATGATACGAAAAATATCAGAGTTATGAACGCTAAAGCCTAAACCACATTTCGAATTTTGTATTTTTCATAAATATTAGGGAATGTAATGTTAGTAAACGTTTTTAAGTTTCTTGAATGTTCTGGGTTACTGTATAGGCACCTAATGTAGGCCCGAGTATAAATATTGCAGCATACTTTATCTGACGAGCGTCGTGTATAAATTCAAGCCACGGGGAAGAAGAAACCGACTGATTAAAATCTTTTAAAAACATATTGTTAGTCTTTATGGAAGTGGACTTAGTTATAGAAGAATATCTAAACAGTTAATAGTTCCATTGACTTCAGTTGGAATGATAATTCATCTCTGGAAGTCTCACACTAGTCTGGTAAGAAATGGTCGTCCTCGTGAAATAATCCAAAGTTATTCTGAATGAGCTTCAACAAAATTAAGATTGAAGGAAGTTGAAGTTAGTAAGGACGCAGTTACTAGATCACTTCGACAGCACGACATCTCTAGATCTCCAAGGAATATTTCCCTTCTGAAAGAAAAAGATGTTAGTGATGGACTGGATTTTGCAAAGGAGTTTGTAAATAAAGCTGCAGGGTTTTGGAAGAACGTACTTTGGTCGGATGAAACGAAAATAGAATCATTTAAGCGGAATAGAGTAATGAAAGTTTTGTTAAAACAAGGTACTGAATACGTACCAAAAAAACACTTTCAATTGTAAAATTTGGAGGTGTCTCAATCATAATCTGGGGTTTTAGTGCCGCAGGCGTTCAAAAAGTTGAAATAATTGGAGGAAGGATCATATAGAGAAATTTAAGGGCAAGTGTGCATTTACTGAAGTTAAAACGAGATTTGATCTTTCAGCAAGACAACGATCCGAAACGTACGGCAAAGCTAACACAAAATTGATTCAATTCTAATGGTGTAAATGTTCTAAAATGGCCTAGTCTATTAGCAAATTTAAACCACATACTGAATTTATAGAAAATTAAAAAAAAGAATCCATAAAGGCGCCACCACCGTCAAACTTGACTGAATTGAACAAAGTTTGCATCGAAGAATGGAATAATATTACCTAAAATACGTGTAAGATGTTCGTAAGAGATTACTCTGGGTGTCAACATGCTGCTATCACCATCGAGGGCTATACTACAAAATATTAAGAAATGGTTAAGTAAATGTGTTGTTAACTTTGGCGTTCCTAATTTTGATAATTTTGTATCAAACAATTTAATCGTTACATTTCATTTTTCTGATTGTTTCCATTGTTGTTTAAATGTATGTTCTGTGCAGTAAAAGTTTCATTTAGGTCTGATGAATATAAGTACATAAAACGACATTTTAAATTCTGTTGTAGATTTTTACGAAGCACTATAACTCGTGGTCGTGGATGATGCATTAACACGGTCGTTGTCGGTTGCACAAACCGTGTGAATGCACCGTCGGCTTGATCGGGGTAATTCGTCAAGGGGTTTTTAACGAATCTTTATCGTTTTTTAATACGTTGTAGATATCTCGTTTCACTCAAACTAAATAGAGGGGTAAAATTCGAATTATATTTAATGATTTTTTCACTGCTCGTTTTGTGTCGTGACAATAAACTGGCTTGACAGAACGACTGCTTGCCTGAGCAGAGGTCATCAATAGCTCTACAGAACTTCGGTTTGTATTCAGGAGCTCTTGTGGCCAACTGCTGCTGAAAACCATTTCCTATCGATTAACGCTTGATACGCAGTGCTACTTGTCTCACATGGTACGTTTAGTGTAAACGAATCTGTGACATTCACGTCTTTTTCGCTGCTTTATGCCATGCGTTGTTAACTTTTTAACTTCGATTGTGTGCCATCGTTCCGAGGAACATTTCGATTTTGCTGATTGTGTCTTCGAGTCTCATCTCTATATTGTTTAATCGATATCTTTGAAGTTCTATCAAGGAGGAATGAGTAGAAGTGATAGCGTTTTTGAACTACCTGTTTTTCACTTATATAGCCCTCAGTTTTTTGCAATGTTTTCGAGTCTCCTCAGATTTTGTACATACAGGCGAACCTCAAATCTCGTCAGTGTAACAGACCGATGAGCTCAGAGGGAATGACGAGTTTCTAGGTGGGCGATTATAAAAACTTTTGACTGTGTGGGGCAACTGCACTGGACATTGCACTCATAATGATTATCAATTGTTTCGTTGTAGCTTCCCTTATTCATGAGGGAAGAAATAATAAGCATAAGAAATAAGAAAAAACTGACGAGTTTTGAGTTGACGTAGTTCGAGAGTAACGAGTTTTGAGGTTCTCCTGTACTACTGCATCCCTCATGCCTACTAACAGGCTTTGGTAATTGAAGTATATTTCCTCCGTAATGTATATTTTGCCTCGGTCTTTCCTCTTTTATCTTCATTTCTACAACAAAATATTTGAATTGATACAATTATTATATCTCGATCACTCTACTCAACATGTTCGTGCTCCAGTCACTGCAATTTAATTTCCGAATCGAGGAAGCAAAACTAAATCATCAGCTAGAGACTGCATATATGTTCACTCCATATACATTGATAACCTCTAGAATGAATTAAACCTTGATCCAATTTTCCTACAGTCGCATATCTCATGACATCTTCAAATCGTAAATTTTTACGATATAACTCAACCTTGTTTTTCCCCTGGCATGCACTTGCCACCTGTCACTCGCCTCTTTTCGTCATAACCTGAGCTCAGAGAAAAATTGATGTTAGCACTCATGTTACCTACCACATTGAAGTAAACTTACTCTATACAGGGTGCAGCAGTCAATCACTCATTATTGGAATAGCTGTTATAAAACACGCTTATTTCATAATTTTATTGAAATCGTCTTAATTTACGTTAAAAAGCATTCTGGAAGCAAAAGCATATTGGTCACTGTTTAAAAATAACATTAGCAAAATGGCATCCTTCCGATTATGGCATTCTCGCAGGCGATTCGCGAAGTTGTCCATCACATTACCGAACATACGCTGAGGAATTCTTTGATTTCCAGCTGCATTCTTGCCTTAAGTCATCAAACATACGAGGTCTTTCTTCGAACACTGTACTCGTTAGGCACCCCCACGAGTGAAATCCCACGCTTTTAGGTCGTGTGAACGGGGAGGCCAAGAAATCACCCTATTCGGAATAGCATCGTTGAGAACATTCACACTCACGCGGGCTGTGTGGCTTATGGCTGCATCTTGTTGAAATGTTTCATCATTCACTGCGTGTTGACGAAGCTGAGGAATGAAGAATGACTTTAACATTTCCGAATAGCACTCTGCATTCACGGTAACAAATTGCCCACTTTTGTTCCCAAAATATGGGCCTGTGATTCCCAAAGGAATTCCGAAGCGATTTCTTGGCTCCCCGTACACCTGACCTCGCAGCGTGTGATTTTTTCTTATGGGGCTACCTAAAGAGTGAAGTGCACTTAGAAAGACCTCGTGCGGTTGATGAATTCAAGGCAAAAATTCGGCTGGCTGGTAATTGAGAGAATTTCTCAGCGTATGCTCCGTGATGAGGAAAACTCTTCAAATCTCCATCAAAAATATCTTAATCGGGAAAAACGCCATTTTACTGATGTTGTCCTGCAGTGACCAACATGTTTAGGTTTCTTAAATGTTTTTGAACGTAGAATGAGATGGGGTCAATGAAACTTTGGTATGTATATGCGTCGAGGTTTCTTGCAGCCATTTTAAAAATGCAGGATTGACTGCCGCGGCCTGTAAGATATGATTGTAAAATCTATTATTTGAGCGATGTGTGCAAACACGAGTATTCGCTCTATGCTGAATGAAAGTAGCTTCTCTTGCTGCGTAGCAGTAGAGGTAGAGCGTACATTGTTCCATTTCAAAATGCAAACGTGTCATGTTAGTATTGTAGTCATCATAATATAAGTTGTACGAATGTCCAAATTGTACGCTAGATCCCGCTGGAGGTGGGTGTGCTGCGCGTGTTGGCATTCAGCAGTGACGTGCAGCGCATGAGCGTCGTGGTGCGCAAGCTGGGGGCTCTCTCTATGGAGCTGTTCGCTAAGGGCGCACCGGAAGTCATCATCAGACTCTCCAAACCCGACACAGGTGACTTCAAACTCTGAGTTGACGATAAGCAAACTCTGGCCACTTATTTTTTCATTGCAGTTGTTTTGGTAGTAAACAACAGCGTGAATTTAATAAGACTCCGCATTTAGTGTGTGCACTGAGCAGCATACGTCAGGTCTTGTTAGTCTTTCACCCATCCTTATCTTCTATCAGTCCTTCCAGGTATCATAGGTGTGGGATGAGTCACCCCTATCAAACGTCTATTCAAAAAAATTGTTTTTGGTTTTAGATTCGCATAACGTCTAGAGGCTTGTCAGCAGCGACTATTTATTTGCCGAAGCGGTGCGTGATACGGTACTACTAATTTTGTTACTACTCGGTGCACAACTACGAATTTTACCGTGTTATCACCGATCGGAGTACGGTCACACTTTGTAACCTCGCATGTTAGATAGAGCACTTATATGCTGAGCGTCCTTTGCTTATGAGGTTCCTGATGTATTCAATTTATGTTTTGACTGAACTCATTTGTACTTTGAAGACGTGTGTGAAGTTCACTGGAAGTGTCAGGTGCTTGTTACAATAAACATTCTGCATTGAAGGCATGATGTTACAATTCGTTATTCCGAACATTTTTGACTGGAGTGAGTTCTATATTACTTCAGTTTTAGTGCTTGTTAGCAAAGTGAAAAGGTTTGTTTATGTTCGGCCATATTTACCCGAGAATAAAGTCTTCTTGCTAACTTTTAATGTTTGGTCATCGTGGTTAATTTTTGCTGATCAGAACCTAGGTTACTTTCGTGTGTAGTCTTAAGGAGACGAAATCCAGTTTTGACTATTTCTCTTGAAGAGTTCATTACTTCGCCTGTGAGAAGACAAGCATGCATTCCTTGATAAGAACGGAAATCGAGCTCATAAAAAGAAATATAGAATTCTTTTTCGTCTTGTGTGCCTAAAATTTTGCTCAGAAATTTTTGTATTGTCGATTTTAAAAGTATTTACCAATCCGTTTTTTTTCTGAACGTGTTTGTGAACAGTTGTTGCCAATTTTCGTGATCCGTTTTCAAGCTGTATATTTTTTTAGGGGTTAAACTCGATCTTCCTGTGAAGGACATTTACTGAACTTCGCGTTGAAATTATGTATGATTTCATTGTATAAATTGAAGTCAATTGAAGATGATATGATTCAGTGCCAGAGAATGTGAGCGGCGTGCTGGAGAGCTACACGGTGAAGGGGTACCGCGTGCTGGCCGTGGCCCACAGGCTCCTGCCCCAGCGCCTCACGTGGAGGGCAGCGCAGAAGGCGCCCAGAGACAAGGTGGGCCTAGCTTTTTCACTTTATGTGCACTTTACTTCATTTTCCTTGTACCTTCCTTATATACTTCACTTTCACTTTAATTTCTCTTTGCGTTTGATCTCGTGTTATTTTATTTTTATTTTATTTCGTTCTACTCCTGACGTACTTGGCTGCTATTTACTTATGATTCACCTCCTCGAACTGTTGAAGCCATGTAGGAAATCGTTCCTAATTGACACTCCTTATAACGGGGAAAATATTAACACGTTGACTCCCAAGTGGGTCATATATGGTACACCCGATCATCTAACCTAACCTAATGTAACCAAAGCACTATCATGTATAAATACAAATTTTCGAGTTTTCTTCAAATTTGTGTTCAATCGAATAAGAATAAGCTAGTTCTGATTAGAAAGAAAATTAATAGAGTAGCCAAATTTGTGAAACCAAAATCCGTCAGTTTTAAATTTACAGTAGAGATATTTGTCGGCAGGTAATTTTACCTGTGTGGAGAATCGGAGTCAACGTGTTAAATTGACAACTATGCTAGATGATGTTCTTTCACTAGCAGCCTGTTGTTTCGTCCTTAGGCAATGATAAATTCAGCGATGCGATATTTATGTTTAGGTTATCTCGTATTCTTGAAACTGAAACTATGTGACTAATTCAACGATTTTAAAGTACTTCGATGTTTTCAAATCGTTGCTCTCACCTTGGAAAAAACTTTACCTTAACACTAATGTCAATGAATTTGAATTTCTCGAACCATGAGCTCGTATTGTGTGCCCCCAGCTGGAGCAGAAGCTCACGTTTCTGGGCCTGCTGGTGCTCCAGAATCCTCTGAAGACCGCCTCGTCTGCGGCCATCTCAGAGCTCGTGCGTGCCGACATCCGTCCCGTCATGGCTACTGGTACATAACCGCTTGTTTCCTCGCAGTATAAGTATTGAGTTGGTCCCACAGAGTGTTTTTAGTCAAGTTTTCTGTTTGGCAGTCTGAAGCTGGGCTTTCGAGAACTTAAGCACCTTCTTGCAGCAGGTTTGATTTGCCGAGTTTGTCTGTCTGCTAAGACTTGTGCCATGTGTGTCCTGTTGGTGATGAAGTTACGCGACCTACCACTGAGAGATGAAGCGAAAATTGAATTTTCTACAGTACTTGCTTGTTATATCACATCATTACACTGTACTATCTGTGCTGTAAGTCACTTTCTGATTGGAAGTTGTAGTGCAAATACAGCCATAACTAATGCATTCCGCTCACTAAATCCTTGTACCCTATGATAAGTGTCAGTCTCATCAATATCCGCATTTTGAGGGAAAAATGTTGGTAGAATTAGTTATTCGTTCATGTTATTTCAGGATAAATTAAAAGATATTTTTTCTTCAAACACAGTTAATTTGTCAAGTTCAAGAACTGATAGGCAAAAGGCGTAGTATGATAACTGAGTGGCCAAATCGCGCTTGTTTGGATGCAGGTGTTGTGGTGCTGGAGGACGCATTCATGAGAGAATCACATTTAGCTCTGTTACACAAGCAAGATATCATAATGACGAGCTCTGAAAACTGAAAGCACTGAAATTTTCCGTTTACTTATACATTGATCTTGTGAAACAGCTAGTCAGTCTCCTGCATAGGAGGAAGAATAACAGGATTTATTTGTATTAAGTATAAGTAAGAATATACGAATTATTAGATAAAAAATTAATTAAGCTTTCCCTTCAGGGTCTTTTTACTTAGTGTTTAACTTAGTGTGTGTATGGTTCCATTAAAGTTCAGGTAAAACCCGAACTTTAATGGAACCATACTTAAAAAATCAGAGTTACAGTTTCATCTTTCAACGTACAACTCAACGTAAAGCAATACATCCAGTAGTTTTTCCAAATTTTCTGAATCATCTCGTATTCCTACGGTTACTAAACTAAAGTAACCAATTCGTGTGTTGTATAAGCCATGCAGTTACTACGAGATCCTCGTTGTACAGGGTGCGGAGGCCATCTGAGGATATGTCGCTTTCAGTGCATTACACACTACTCGGATCATGTATAACATTGTTTTTACTTCAGATAAATTATTTAAATTTAGATGTTAACCCAAGATTTGAAAAGACACGCAGACGTAGTTGCTTCAATTGCAACTATGATGGTTTTTGAAGTTATGAGTGGTGAAGGTTATATCATGCAACTTTTCTTTTTCCCACAGGATCTTCGGTTTAATGCTGCTGGGTACATTGATGTCTTGTCTAGAAACTGTTGTCAAGTCCTAAGTAGATGAATTATCCAATTTTAGGCCATACGTCTTTCAGCAAGACTTGGCACGTTCTCACAAAGCCACAGCAACCCAAGATTTGGTTATCCAGTATTTTTTGGACCTTGTGACCCCTTGTTCGCAGATTTCAAACTCGCTAGATTTAAGTCCTATGGGCGTGTAGAACGTTGTTGAAGGGGAGACTAATCGATATCCTCATAGTACCACAGCTTCAGTGTAGGCCGCCATTGTCTAGGTGATGTCCGAAGCGAATAAAGACCACCTGATTTCAGCTTGTCAACGGTTTCGGACCTGCATAGAAGCAGTCATTGAAGCTAAAGGTTGCTTCATAGAATAATTTGATGGAGAAGTATCATCAAGTATATTTGCGCCAATTTGATTCAAATATATACATTTTCCCTAAAATACTGTTATCTTTAACGTGCTATAATTGTCCTCAAGAAGCCCTCACTCCCTGTTTATATTGAATGTCATCAGTTGCTTCTTTGAGATTGACCGCGCCCGTCTAATGATGCTGTATGTGTGCAGGCGACAACGTGCTGACAGGCGTCAGCGTCGCTAGGGAGTGTGGTATGGTGCCCCCCAACGCTCCCGTGGTGCTGCTCTCCGTCACGCCCCCCTCAGGAGGAAACCAACCTTCTCCAGCCGTCCTCTCTGCAGCTCTGCAGCGACAGGTCGTTTGAGTCTCTCAGATTGCCCTTCCAGGTCCTAATTTGTTTTTTTTGACAGCTTCGCGGCTTTCACGAGTGTGTTTCCAGCCACGCAGTAGTTTGAGAAGCTCGATTGGTGCGAAGTTAATGTGGGTTTTGCAAATAGAGTTTGTGTTTTTCTTGAAGATGACCAACGTAGCGTGTGCGTAACATCTATTTTCGATGTCATGCTTCTCTAATTTTGAAAGTTTCTGAGGCCCGAAATGCCGATTCTCCCGCCGTTTAAATCTTTTGTTTAGATTGAAAAATTCTACCTATTATTACTATCTCTGGTAGGAAACAGTTGGTGCAAACAACTTTTGTCGTTGCTCAGAAACAGTTGGTGAAAACAACTTTTGCTGTTGTTCAGAAACAGTTGATACAGACAACTATTGTCGCTTGTCGGAAGCACTTGGTTCAAATGACATTTGTCGTTAATTCTCCCAGCCGTGAACGGTTGTCTTCTCCGACCTGTGATGTGTTTCCAACTCGAAGCATCCATAGACGCTAATGTACAGTATGGCTCAAGATAATAGTCAAAGGTGAATTTGTTCGACTTAAGAAAGGTTTGAGCTATCGTTCTGAAATTTGATACACTTGTCGATAATGTTTGAATGAAGTTATATACAAATTT